>PVLA01002307.1:0-278386 GCA_004027455.1 Hydrochoerus hydrochaeris | reverse complement strand
CCCATGGTGGAGGTTTTGGGCAGCCTACCCCTGATGCAGGCTTCCACTAAGGTCCTGGTGGCAGGGCGGGCCCACGGTGGAGGTTCTGGGCAGCCTACCTCTGATGCAGGCTTCCACTAAGGTCCTGGTGGCAGGGCGGGTCCACAGTGGAGGTTCTGGGCAGCTTACCCCGATGCAGGCTTCCACTAAGTTCCCCAATTTTCCTGTATTTCTCAGGTATTATCATCAGGGGTTTTAATTTAAAGCCTGGTGGTCTTTGTGCCTTTATAATATCAAAGGTGCAAAGTTTCACTTTGCTTTTTAAAGTTTCTCAGTTAGCTATTTAGGCTTTTTGTAAGGCCCCAAACCTAAGGCCTCAAGCATACACTTTTCCACTTAGCTACCTAGATCTTTTACAAAAAGAAGAGCACTAGGTGGGAGGGAAGGATAAAAAAGAATTATGATGTATTATGTACATGTTCTCACTCCTCACAAGGAAGGGAATCGTTATGTCCTACAGATGTGTGTAGTATCAGGTTGAGTTAAGGTGCTTCTTGTGCTTTTTTTTAAAAAATCAAATAGATGTTGGATTTTATCAGAGGCCTTTTCTGCTTCTGTTGAGATGATCGTTTGGGTTGTGTTCTTCTGCTTATGTGGTGCATTACATTTGTTGAACCATTCGTGCATCCTGGGCTTGAAAGCAGCTTAGTCATGGTTATGATCTTTTTAATGATTTGTTGCATTTTGTTTGCCAGTCTCTTATTGAGAATCTTTGCATCTATGCTCATTGAAGAGATTGGCCTATTTTTTTTTTAATACTTGTATCAGGGTAATGTTATCTTCCAGAAATAAGTTTGGAAATACTCCTTTCCTTTCAATTTTATTTAAAAGTTTGAGGAGTATTGCTGTTATATCTTCCTAAATTGTAGAATTCAGAAGAGAATCCTTTGGGTCCTTTTGTTTCTATCTCAATTTCATTGCTTGTTATTTGATTGCTCAGTAGTATTATATTTTGATTCAGTTTTGGCAACTGTTATGCCTTTAGAAACCTGTTTATTCTGGATTTTTTAATTTATTGAAGTACAGTTTTCAAAACAGTTACTCATAGTCTTCTGGATTTGTGATTTGTTGTGATTGTTCCCTTTTCCTAATTGCATTGATACTGGTTTTTCTTTCCTCCTAGTAAATTTGGCTAGAGGTTTGTCTATATTTTGTCTATCCTTTCAAAAAACCAACTCTTGGATAGTTTTTTGTCTCGTTTTCAAAATTTTCTCTCTGATCCTTATAATTTCCTACTTTGTGCTAGTTTTAGATTCCTGTTCTTGTTTTTCTAGGGACTTGAGTTCATCATAGGTTATTTGGGATTTCTCTGTTTTCTAATGTGGGTATTCACATCTGTAAACTTCCTTCTTAGAACAGCTTTTATTGTATCTCTTAGGCTTTGCTATGTTATACTGGAATTTTGATTCTAGGAAGTATTTGATTTCTTTTGTGACCCATTGATTCTTCAAGAGTATCGTTTAATCTCCATATGTACATAATTTCTGTGTTTTCTCTTGCCATTGGTTTCTTTCATTTGACTATGATCCTTTAATATGCATGGAATTCTTTCAATTTTTATTTAAAACTTTCTGGCCTGTTATGTGGGCTTATTTTGGAGATAGTTTTGTGTGCTGTTGAGATGAGTATGTATTCTGTTACTGGGTTGAGCACTCATAGATGTATTTTCAGTGCATTTGAAGGTGAGATTCAACTCCAATATCCATGGATTTTTTTTTAAATTTGGTCTACTTGATCTATATGTTATTGAAAGTAGAATGTCGAGGTTCTCAGTAAGATAATGTTTGTATTTATTTGATTTTTGTGTCCAGTTTTGTTTTATAAAGTCGAGTGTGTCTGCATTCAATGCATATATTTCCAACTATTATCTTTCCTCTTTAAGTGTTCCTTTTACCAGTAAAGTAAACTTTTTTGCCTTTTTTTTTTTTTTTTGGTTTTCTGAAACAGGATCTCTCTGTGTAGTTCCGCCTGGCCTCGAACTCCCTGTATAGTCTATGCTGGCCTCAAATTCATAATGATCCTCCTGCCTCAAACTCCTGAGTGCTGGGATTACAGTTGTATGCTACCATGCCTAATTTTTTTTTCCTTTTTTTTTTTTGCCTTTTCTGAACAATTGGGCTTGAAGTCTAATTTGTTTGAAAATAGATAGTTACTTCTGCTTGTTTCTAGGTTCTTATTGTATGGAAAATTGTTTTCCCTGCTTTGATTTTTTTTTTTTTTTTAGCTTGTGTGCTTCTTTAAATATTAAGTGCTTTTAAAGTTTGTGTTGGGAAGTTTGTATTAATTTTAATAGGTTTATCTTTACAGGAGATAGCGTTTTTCTCTTTAACAGTCTTTAAAGTTTTATCCTTGTGTTGGACTTCTGATTTTTTGAAACTGGTACTTTGTAGAGAAGCTCTTTGATTGTGTCTATTTGTGATTCTATATATGTTTCTTATTTGTATGTTAAATTTCCCCCCCATACTTGGAAAGGTTTTCGTTTTCTATAGATTTTTTAATGCCAGTCATCTGTCTTCTGATTTTTCTCTAGTTGCAGTTAACTCAGATAAGTTTCATTTGTTATATAGCAGTTGTTGAGTCCATTTTCCATGACTTCTTGTTTTCAAAGTATCTTTGAGTATATAGGCACCTGCGACAGCCCTTTCTTCTAGTTGTGACACTCTACTTATTGATCACTTCTCTTTACCATACTTTGAATAGAATTTTTTTTATCTCCTGGATTCTGTTTGGTACGTTTCATGATTTCTGATTCTTTGCTGAACTTATCATTTATATATTGTATCATTTTGGTTAGCTCAGCTAGATTTTTGTATCTTCATCAGTTAAGCTTGCTGATCATTTGTTGATAAGTCCAGTATCTGTTTAATTGCATTGTCTTTGAGCTTGAACATGCTATTAATGTTTTGTTTCATTTATCTCTGTACAGTTCATTTGTTTTTTTTATTTTCTCTCCATCAGTGCTTAACTGAATCAGCTTGGAGGGGAGGTAGGTGTTTTTAGAGGCATTATGTTGCTTTTTTTCATGTTCTTTTCCTTATTTTTTTGTGCTGAGGGTTGAGTATCAGTTAGAATGGAAAGACTGTTGCTAGTGTGGAGATCGTTTTATTAGTGTCTGCTTCCCAGTGAGGAGATTTTGGCTTTGATTGTGGTTTAGTATTTATCTACCTTCTAAAACTACCCAGTTTAATGGGAGTGGGTCTTGTTGCTGCATTGCAAAGTAAGAAGCTTTCTAGACTTGTATTGGTGTCAACAGGTCCAGTCATGTCACAATCATAATACATTAAAAACTTGTCTTAATAATTTCATCATTTAATCAATTCCACATACAGACTGTCTTGTACTACTACTGACAAGTAGACTGGGCTATGATGGGAAGAAAGAGGAAGAGAGAAAGGAAAGGATGAATCAGTAAGAAGAGAAAAAAGAGGACTACCAGTAGATGCAAAAACAGCCAGGAGATCAGACTCTGTTGGGTTCATTTTTATAACTGGGGTAAAGGACTAGTGTTGAGGGTTTGAGAGATTATTTGTAGAAGCAGGCAAGTCAGACAGAGGGAGACAAATGTAATTAGAGATTGAAAGAGACTATGAGAATGTCAGAACCTGTTAATATGTTAACAACCTATGTTTGGATCATCTGTACACAGTTTTGATGAGGGTGACCATGGCTTGCCCCTGAAAGGTACTGTTTAAAGCCAGTGTTTATACTTATTTAATGATGCATAGACACCTCCTGTATATATGCTAGATGAAAGGAAGAAAAGAAGAGTGGGAGAGATAAAGGGATAAGAAAAACAGGAAGAGAGGGCAAATAAAAATAATGAAAAAGGGTGCCTGCCCAAGGACCTGCTGGTGCCCTCAAACGCTGCTTGCTGGTTTCAGTTTCTCAGATGTCCTGGCTTGTCCTTATGTTCCTCTTCTTGGTGGAAAGGTTAAAATCCTTTACAGCAGTGCAGCTCCCTCCCTCAGAGTGCTATGTCCTCTCCCAAGATGCGTGTACATTGGCTGCCAGGATAGGGGTACTGGGGTCCAGGCTCAGTCTGGCTATTTTTTTCTAAAATTTCTTGCTTCTAAATTTAGATTTTGTGAGTTTATTCTTCTGTTTGCCTTCCCATACCTGGCTTTCTTTTTTACCCTTGTTTCAAGTTATCTAAGTTTTCTAATGTACATCTCATTTTATACTTTTTCCTTGTGTGTCTGGTGGTATTTATTGTTGGCTTATGTTTATTGCTGAAGGAGTTTTGATTGTTTTAGGTCGCTACTATTTTATATCCTTTCTTGTTGGGGTAATCTGTTTTCTAATTGCCATCTCAGAATGAGAAGGCAGGCTGGCGAGTCTTGGTACATACTTGGACCAGTTTAGATTGAGGGGACATGATCAGGAAGCCTATTGTTAGGGTTACTAGCTTTCTAACTGCCATATTGAGGAGGGCTCTGTGGATACTAACATACATACCAAAAAACTCAATTTCTCTCTGTATAGTTTTTAAATGTCTTTAGTGAACTGTACAGTCATCCCTCTGTATCAGCAAGTTTTGCATCTTCAGATTCAGCCATAGATAGAAAATACTTGGAAAAAAATTGCATCTGCACCAAATATTCTGTCATTCATTATTCCCTAAAAACTATAGTAAGTATTGTAACAAATAGCATATAGGAAGATACGTGCATATGCATATGTGAAAATACTGCCCCATTTTACATGAGAAATCTAAGTGTCTCTGGATTTTTAGTATCTGGGGGTATGTCTTGGAACTAGTCCCCTATGAATACCAGATACCAAAGGCAATTACAGTTCAGTTTTTGTGTATTTGGAGGTTAGAAATCTGTGGAATTTGTGAATCTATAGGTTTGGGCTTGGTTTGCCAGAGACATAGTGTTTTACTTTTAGAAAACAAGTGTAAATATTCACAGATTAATGATATGATACATGGAATAGCATACTTTAATATTAGAAGAGGGAAAGGGGTTAGGGCAATGATGGCAAACCTTTTAGAACTTTCAATGATGTAAACAGCCCTCTGCAGCAAATGCGCCATGGGTTCACTGACACTGGGTTAAGGTATAGATGAAACAAGACAGGTCCTGAGTTAAGTCATTGAAATAAATTGATAGGTATAGGGGAGCAAAGAGTTCATTATAGCTTCTGGATATTATTGTATAGAGCCCTTGCCTAGCATGCTCAAGGTTCTCAGTTCAGTTCCTGGTGAAAAGCATGTGTTACAGGCCGAGGATTTGGCTCCACAGTGTAAGTACCTGCCTGACAAATGCAAGGTTGAGAGTTCAATCTCCGGTACCAAAAAAAAAAAAAAAAAAAAGCATGTGTTATTTGGAGGAGGCTTTGGTTTCTTAAGACATTACAGAAAACTAGGTGACATGCTTAAATGTTTTCTGTCAATCACACACTGATATTATTCCTTTTTCACATATATTTTATCTCTTACTAAAGAAACATGTCTCTTTCTTGAGGACCTTATTCCTTTTTTGTTTTGTTTTGTTTTGTTTTGTTGTTTTTGGTACCAGGAATCAAACTCAGGACCTTATGCTGGGCAGGCAGGAGCTGTGCAGCAGAGCTATATCACAGACCCTCCATTCTATTTTATTTGAATGTATACTTTAAATTCTGCCCAGTTAATCACTATATTCCTCTTAAAAAGATAATAAAAGACTGCCAAGTCTTTTTGAAAATTTAGAACAGTTGGCTTCTTTTATTTTCCCTTTTATCCTTTGTGTTGACAGAGAGGATTCAGTTACTGTATATAATGTTTCACATTAATTGCTTCCTTTTGGTGTTATTTTCCTTATTTCCTGTGTTCTTATGGAATGAAAGTTTGATATAAAGCAATGTTTCTTAAGCTCATTATTGTCCCCTTATGCCCTTTTAGACATTTTCCCCCTTATTATTTACTTCTTCTTCTCCCTGACCTGAGGGCAAATATACCACTGTGATTTAGAGAGCAAATTTAAATAACTATTTGTGAGTTTTGATTTTTTTTTCTCTTTTGGTTGACATTGTTGCTGTTGAAACTCTCGGTTCCTCATACTGGGTCACAGACACCTGTACCACACTTTTCTGATGAAACTGTGTACTTTTTAGCTTGATGATAGCCACTTGATGATAGCTCAGTAGCTGCACTAGGGGAATACAGGAAGCAATCTTTGTGTTCACCCATTTGATATGACAAATGGCAAGATGTATACATGTGTGTCAAAGTGTAAACAGGTGAATTTTACCCATGTTACGTGCCACATTACATTTTTGTGTATTTATAACTTTTATTACACATTTTTCTTTTGGTTTTTCTTGTAGAGTTAGCCCAGTTCAGTACAATGTTGCATGAAAATCCATTTGGGGAAGAGGTTGAAAGTGATTGAGTCTTCAGGGGACTTTTTTTTTTTTTTTTTTTAACCAATGATGTACTTGGATCATGTAAACCAAAGAAGTTAGCAATATATAATAGATATGACAGAGAAGTACAGAATGAAGACCTTGATTCAGTTTAGGAAGAAAACAGTAACGTAAATAAATATTTGACTAGTCAAAATGCTACAGGATGGTCATGTATACCCGAACAGTCCAATGATAGAACTAGGTTAGAAAATGCTATGAGGGCCTTGCCAGGGGTGAAACTTACTGGACAGAATGCCAACACTGTAATTTAATGCTGGAAATTGTTCGTAATGGGTGATATGCTACAAGATGTTTTGAAATACATAATAATGAAATACAATAAAATATTTTATATGCATCAATAGTAATACTCAAAATATACTTATTATGACATCTCACCTTACTATCTGAACTAAAAACCTTCATAGCAGGACTTTGTCATTCTAATTATGAGAGTCTAAATGATTTATGGAGAAGTGACAGATGCCATGATTTTTAGAACAGTATGTTTTCCTATGTTTTGATGACAAAAAGACCCACCAAGAATGAAAAGAAATCTAATTTGGTTGCTACTTGCTCATTTGTGGAAAGCTTTGTTTCAAATTGTTGAGCAGTTTATTCACCATCCAAATTACATGACTGTTAAGGAACAACTTGCATCATTTTGTGGTTATTGATGCTTTCAGCACTGTTTACTAAATAAACTGTCCAGAAATGGGTATAAAAATATATGCCCTGGAGGATGTGAAGCAATTTTACACTTTGAATTTAGAAATTCATTCTGGAACTCAGCCACCAGGGTCTTTAATAGTGCAGTATGACTTTGTGAACAGATTTGTTGCACCTATTTCAAAAAGTAACCCAGAGGTCACATTCAACAGTTGGTTCAGTAATTAGCCATTGAGATTAATTTAAGTTCAGGGATAGCCTGGACTACATAGTGAAATCCTATCTAAAGACAAACAAAGATTGATAATGAATTCTCAATACAAGTGAAGCCAGAAATAGTCACATTTATTCCTTGGTTATGTAGCAACTGAGATGTCACTTGAAACAAAGCATCATATGTTTCACTTGATACTAAAAGAAAGGTATAAATAGTTATAGTTTACAAAGAAAATAATAAGCACAAAATATCACTGAGAAATTTTCTTAGAAGATTGGGACTGAAGTTGATAAATGGTCAATTACAACAGAGGAAAAACAGTTTGTATCTTCTCAAAAAGCTCCTCGAAATAATTGTTCTATAAATTGGTGAACAGACAGGTGAAATGTCACAAGAAATGTTCTACAATAACAGAAAGGCCAGCAAGATGTCAAATATGCCCTAAAAAACACGTGCTGTCAGTGTAGGTGATATTTGTGTAAGGAACATACTGTTATGTATAAAAAGTACCTTTGGCATGATAATTAAATTTTTTTTTTTTTTGATACCGGGGATTGAACTCCGGACCTCATGCTTGCCAGGCAAGCACTTAAGCCACTGAGCTAAATCCCCAGTCCGTAAAGATCATTTTTGTGGTAGAGTCTTATTTGTATTTTCATTTTGGTTCACATAGAAATTTATTTCTGCTGCTATTTTTTAAATTTAATTAGCAAACAGTTTATGTAGAAGATGTTGATGTTTATTCTAAACATGTATTTGATGTTTTATTAGTATTTCGTTTGCCTGCTAAGTGGACATTGTAGAATATAGTAGAAAGGTCTTGACAAAAGAGGAAGACAAGAGAAGTGACAAGTATGGGCTGCCAAGCAGGAAAGCAAAGCTAAGCACGTATTGTCAGTGTGAGACTTGTGTATGGAACATATTGTTGTAATGTGTGAAAATTGCGTTATGTGTGATACCTGAGGCAAAAATTATTTCTCTGGTAGAGTTTTGTTTGTATTTTCATTGTACTTCACATAGACATTTATTTTTGCTGTTATTTTTTATGTCTTGTAAGCAGGTAAACAGTTGATCTTGAAAATGTTGATATTTATTCTAAACATTTATTACATATTTGATATTTTACTCTCCTGCTAAGTAGACATTGCTTAATAAAACATCAAATTAATAGTTCATCAATAAAAATACACCTAAAAATTAAATGTGGCTGTTCTGCTTTTTCTTAAAATTTGCTGTGAAGCCTCCAAGAATGCAAAATCTAAAGTATTCATACATTGCAATTTGATTCTTCTTAAACAAAAATACTCAGTAAGTAGTACTGTGTACTGCAGTACACATTTGTGTATATCAGGAAGTACATAATACATGGTTCTGTCACTCTCAGAGATCCTAAGATTGACCAGCAAGTTCCTTTAGTGGTAGTATGAACCAGTTGTGAAATTTGCCATCACTTTTTTTTTTAATAATGGTTTTAGCATATCTTAAGGATTATTTCCTATTTATGTGGTTTCTTTTGTTCTTATCAGTTGAAATTCTTTGAAGGATTAGCTCTTTACCTACATTGAAATACAGTTGACAAAACAATGCAATTTACAAAACAGGAAAGCAGAGTATTTTGCAAAAAGGTCTTGTTACTTACAAATTTTTTATTAGCCTTTGGCATACCATAACTATTTGATTTAATTTAGTTAGTTAATTTTTTAGCAGCACTGTTTATTCAGGAGGACTATTTCATGAGTAGTATTCTCACTGAATGACAACAAAATTTACAGAGTAAAACTCATTTGCTCTTGCATTGGTTTTGTCTTAACATCTGTAACTATATCATTCTAAAATTTTTTTAATTATTCATCAGTGATTTCCATCTTTCCTAAAAATACAATATCAGAAATGGAGAAGAATGATCAGATTGCCTAGGAGAGTGGTAGAATATGGAAATAACTTTCAGTATTGTATCATTTTTCAGTTTTTAATATTTTTACATTGGCCCAAGTATTGCATAATCTTTCAGGAAGTTGTAATAAAAACCTAGAAAGCCGGGCATGGCAGCACAAACCTGTAATCTGAGTTTGAGGCCAGCCTGAACTACAGTGTGACCTGGTCACAAAAACCTGAGACCAAACAGGCAAACATAAAAAAGAAACCTAAAGACATTCTCTTTGTAGGTGCCTTTTACCTATCATTGAGCACATTGATAATTTTGAAATTGCCATTTCTGCCTATTACAGCAAAGAGGAGAAACGACATGAAGATGTTTCATTATCTCCTTGAGAAATTACAGGTTAATGTGTAGAGAAGAATAGCACTTTAGACTTTGTCCAGTAGAAATTCAGTGTGAACTTTTGGATCAGCGTTGTTAATATGAATCACAAATATAAGCTCTGTATGTAATTAAAAATGTATAATTAAAAGTTAAAAAAACAGGTCACATTAATTAAGCAGTGTTAGAGTATAATTGCTCAGATAGTGATATCTAGATGAATTTTTGTATTAATGTTTGAATAATTATATTTCTAAAAATGTGATTGTTCTTATCTAGTTAACTAACAAGAAGGATTATTTTCTTATGAGTGAGTACTATCTTACATTGCTAAAACAACATTGATACTGTTTCATTTTTATGATGTTTACACACTAGTATTTAATAAATTTGAGGTTGACAGATGCTTTTTGTACATTAAGGTTATTGAAAAGAAATAAAGGATGTAAAAAAAGTTAATTTTTTTCTTTTAATTGGTGCTTATGAATTTAAAAACAAAAAGTCTTCAATTTTAGAGTACAGAAGATGATTATCCTCTCTTCAGCAAAATGTTGTCTTCATGACTTACGAAAATTCTTAAACTACTGCATGAGATGATGCAAGTACAAGAAGAGCTAGAACTACTTGATAAGCTGCTAGGAAATTAGAAACAAATCTGGAGAGATAACAGATGTATTTGAAACGTATCTAGAGTTGTATCTGGAGATGTTTTAGAGATATATTTGAAGTCTAGAATCAATAAAACACGAATATGCTAAAAGTTTATTCATGAACAATTAGTTGCTTTCGGAAGACAATGTCCATGTTATGTATATATATTTTCTAACATGGAAAAATGGAATAAAATTTTGACTTTGATTTGTTGAATTTTTCTTTTAAAATTAAAAATTTTTTTATTGCCCTCTTGCCTCAATTTATAAAATAATTAAAAAAAAAACACTGGACAAAAGTTAAGTAATGGTGACTTATTCTGCACTCTGAGGTGAGCTGATTGTACTCTGATTATCTTTTGATCACTAAGGGTCTTCTGTTTATTTGTCTTAGGGCAAATTTTACATTACTATGTTTCACCATTGTTTTTGTTAAATTTGCCCCAACTTTGACTAGCTAGAGCCCTTTTTTATTGGTTTCTAAATCTTTTTGATATGTTCATACTAATTTCTGATAGCTCCCTTGCTTTCAAGATTAGAATTAGTAATTTTACATGTTTTAGAACTAAAGGTGTGTGTATACATATATTACATTATGGATACGTTGTATTTGGAAATACATACATATATATGAAAATGTATATATATCCTTGTGTGTGGTGGAAAATACACAAATGAGGCAAACTGTTAAAAGTTGATGATTTTGTGTGAAGTGCATAAAGCTATTTCTTACTCTTTTAAGCTAGTGCACATATTCTTCCCACTAATTTTGCTAATGAGATTGAACATCTTTTCTTGGGTCTAGTGACCTTCTAAAAATTTTTTTTATTGTTATACATTCTGGATACTAATGTGTGGAATATTTCCCAATTTGTGGTTTATTTTTGGTAACTGGAAAAATTAAAATTAAGTTAGATTTTGAACTTGAATGAAGTCAAATATATTAGTCTTTTTCAGTTTTACGTTGTTTTCTTTTGAGGTTTATGATTATTTTTAAAAAGTCATTTTCTACCCTATAGATGTAAATCTATTCTCCTGTGTATTTTCTTCTAAAAGGTTTTAAGTTTACAGTTGCATTGGGTCACATCCAACTGGGATTTATTTTTATGTGTGTTAATAGTGGAAGTCCAATGCAAGGTCCTTTTTTCCTTGTATACATGGCATCATTTATTGATTAATTTGTTCTTTCCTGTTCATTTATGATGTTACCCTTTTAGACATGCACAATTCAATTACTTTATTCTATTCTTCTTTTGAAAGTCCTGTATTATAAACCTTGATTATCTTTAAAATTGTTCTCTCCTTTTCTTTCTTGCTTTTTTTTTTTTTTTTTTTTGAGCTAGGATACTGATACATAGTTGTTGTATCAGAGCCTCTCAGTGCTAGTATTATAGGAATGTGCTGCTGTACCTAATTTATCCTTTTTTTCTTCAAATTAGCGTAGCATTTTTAACTTAGCTTTTCAATCTTTCATATAACTATTAAGAATTACTTTGTTTAGTTACACATATTCACACATGTACATTTTACAAACAGATACAAGTTAGAATATTAATAAGAATCGCATGACACTAATAGTTTTAAATGGTGGTTAGGAAACTGAAATTCACACCAGGAGAATAACTTGCTCAGATTTGTTTTTTATGGGCATGCCTTTTATATGCATACTTGTGAGGGGGCAGTAATCCTTGGGTCATTGTCAGTACATGGAATATTAGCAAGAATCAATTCTGGGCTCCAACAAAAATCTAAAACTTGTACATGTGGGCTACAAAATATAAAAAATAAGTAGGGGTGCAATTTACTATAATTCTATTTTATGTATAAATTAGATAGTTTTGAAAACTGTTTAAAAAACAAAACTGTGAGAATAGACCTGGAAATTTGTATATAGGGAAGAGCAAGTGGATGGGAATGGCTTGAACAGCAGAGACACTGAAAAGGAGATAAGGGGGTGCTTTGGGGATCAAATCAGGAGTCATAGGAAGGAGTTGTTTAGGCAGGAAGAATTACATCTTGAGGGGTTGAATGTCAGATACGAGTATTACAGCTTTCTGATCCAAAGTAAAGAATGGGCTGTAGACTTGCGGCCAGAAGTGGAAGTAGAAGACAGGAGACTAATTAATGAAAATGAATTCGAACAAAGCCATAGTATAGCGAAAATTGTGAGTAGCAAGAAAGGTGGTTCTACTCAAAATTTAAAGTGCCTTTAAAACTTGGGGATTGTGTGACCTTAGGATCACCTCATTTTGTTTAATTAGAATAGGACCTTCTATTTCAGAAGACTTGCGTGAAAATAAAAATATATATGTATGTATACACATTTGTTTATTTTAAACATATATTGTAAAATAAAATATGTACTTAGAGAGGTGGGATTCTTAGGGTTTACATCCTCAGTAGTTAAGCAATAACCTAATGATGGTGAACCTTTTAGAGCTTCCAGTGATAACAAAGAGCTGAAGCCAGCTGTGGCCTGTGTGCCATAAGTTCACCATCACTGCATTAACCACTGAGTGACCCAAAACAGGAGAGATCCACCAGATAAATTATCTGCTCTTTTCTATTCTCACCTGGTGACCACCTGAAGGTACAGTGTTTTCATAGGACTTACCTAGAGATTTCCTGCATGACTGAAAATTAGCTGTAATTTTTAATGAAGCAGTAGATACTACAGCAGCACTGTTTTTTTGTTTGTTTCTAACTAATCTGGTCTGAAATATTTTATATCAAAGAAGCAGATATTCATAAGAGTGTTTTTTAGAGTTGAATTGTTCACTAATTCAGTCTACACAACAGGAAAGCTAAAGGGACAGATGGCGGGGTGGTAACCCTTGGTTGTAGTTAGCATCACAATTCTAAAGATTTCATCTGTGGTTAATTGGCGGTTAATTGGTGTGAAGTTTGTGGGAGGCAGAGTGTTGGGAGAAAGTAAGAGCTTCACTTGATAGGTGTGGAGGCAACAATTGTTAGGATTATGGTATAAGGTAGTTGCTTTTTGATGACTTGGTGACCTTAAAAAAGAGGTAAGATTTAGGACAACTTAAGACACACTTCGGGGGCTTTTTTTTTTTTTTTTTGTACTGGGAATTGAACTTAGGACCTTGTTCCTGCCAGCAGGCACCGTTACTCAGTGACATTTTTATAGAATATTCTTATACTATTGGCTTCAGGAAGACTGTGCTATAAAACTGGCCCTGAAAGTGATTTTTAGGGTGACAGAACTGCAGAGGAGATCAAATACACAATTTTTTTTTCCCAATCAGATTTTATTGGTATGCTTTAGATATATAGACCCAGATTTTTAGAGTGACAGTTGCAGAGGAGATCAATTGTACATTTTTTTCAATCAGATTTTATTGGTACATTTTATGTGGATGTGATGATCATATTCATTATAAAGAAGTTGTACCTGTACATGATATGACTTTTTTTTTTACTATTCCCCTACCCTCCCTTCAAATACTCCTCCTTGCCCTATTTACAAAAGCTTTGTTTTCATGTTTTCCTTCTCTTCCCATTTTTATTTTATTTTTCACATCTTTCCTTCCTCCCTCCCCTCTCCATTATTCCCCATCTCCATTTGAACATTTTCTTATTTCATAATAACTACAATTCATTTTGGTCCTTTCTGTTTTTCACACCTGAGAAACAATATAGTATTACATATGTCTGTCCCATTTAGTTCACTTAAGAGTATGGACTCAAGGTACATCCCTTTTCTAGATATGTATTGAGTTTATCCTTCTTTATGGCAGAGTACTACTCCATTGTATTAAAAAAACCCCACATCTTCATTTATTAACTAGTTGATGGGCACTTCGGTTGTTTCCAAGATTTGGCTATTATAAACTGTGCCACTATAAACATAGGTGTGTATATATTGCTTTGGTGTATGATGCTTTTAATTCTTGTAGGAAGATACACAGAAGGGGAATGGCTGGGTCAAATGGAAGCCCTAGTTTTTTGAGGAATGTCCACACTGTAGTTGCAAGACACAGTAGTTGTAATCAGTCTACATTCCCTCCAACAGTGCAGAAGGTTCTTCCTTCCCTACAGTCACTTTTTATTGGTTGATTTCTTAATAATAGACATTCTTTCTGGGGTGAGCTAAAATCTCAGTGTTATTTTCATTTCTTGAATTACCAATGATGTTGAACATTTTTTCATATATTTATTTGCTATTCTACTTCTTCATCTGAGACGTGTCTGTTCATTTCAGATGTCCTTAGAATTGGGTCTTTTTATTAAAAGTGGGGGGGTCTGATTTTTTGTGTGTGTTTTCTTTTTATATTCTAAATAGTCTTTTGTCTGAGGAACAGCTGGCAAACATTTTTTCCCGCAGTGTGGGTTGTCTTCTTCACTGTATTGGTGGTTTGCTTGCTGTGCAAAAAGCTTAATAAAGTGAGATCCCAGTAATCAATTCTTTGCTATAGTTCCTGTGTAATTGAGGTTTTGTTTGTAGAATTTTTGCCAACTTTTAGAGTCTTACACTTTTTGGTGCTTATGTTAATATTGGGATCTTTGACCCATTTCAATTTTAGTTTACAGCATGATGATAGATATGAGTCTAGTTTTAATCTTCATGTGGAAAGCCAGTTTTTCTAGCATGATTTATTAAACTGTGTTCCAGTGAACATAATTTGGCTCCTTTGTCAAAGATAAGGTGGTTTAGTATCTTTGTAGTGGCATCTGCATCTTCTGTTCCACTCATCCTCACATCTGTTATTTTTGCCAGTACCATGCTAATTTTTATCACAGTAGCTTTATAGTTTAATTTAAAGTCAGGAATTGTGATGCTTCCTGCCTTGCCTTTATTGCTGAGTTGTTTTTGCTATTCTAAGTTTCTTCTGGTTCCAAGTGAGTTTTAGGATTGTTTTCTCTAATGCTGTTGGGATTTTGATTGGAATTGCATTAAATCTGTGTGAAGTTTTAGAAGTATGGCCATTTTCATTATATTGGTTCTTCTTATCCACAAACAAGGGATATCTTTCCATTTTCTATTGTCTTCTTCTGTCTTTTTTCAGAGTACTGTAGTTTCAATGTAGAGGTCTTTTATTTCCTTTGTTAGATTGATTCCTAGGTAGTTCTTGAATGCTATAGTGAAAATACTGTTTCCCTAAATTCTTTCTCAGTGAGTTTGTTATTCCTGTATAGGAAGGCTATTGATTTTTGAGTGTTGACTTTGTATCTAGCTATGCTACTAAATTTCCTGATTGGATCTAGAAGTCTTTGGTGGAGTATTTGGGGTCTTTTATGTACACTGTTCTGTCATCCTTGAATAATGATAATTTAACTTCTCCCTTGCTTATTGTTATTCCTTTTCTTTCTCTAGTCTAATTGCTCTGACTGAAGTTTCAGAACTGTGTTAAGAGTGGTGACAGTGGGCTGGGGATTTAGCTCAGCGGCATAAGCGCCTGACTGGCAAGTGCAAGGTCATGAGTTCGATCCCCGGTACAAAAAAAAAAAAAAAAAGAGTGGTGACAGTGGACATCCTTATCTTATTCCTGATTTTAGAGTAAAAGCTTTCAGTTTTTAACCATTTATTGACTGTTGGTTTATCATGGATGGTTTTTATCAGATTGAGTTGAAGAGCATCTATTCCAGTTTTCTGTAGGATGTTTATCATGCATGGGTGCTGGACTTTGTCAAAAGCTTTTTCTGCATCTATTGAGATGATCCTGTGGTTTTAGTCCTTGGTTATGTTAATGTTAATATGGCTTATTATATTTATTGATTTACATATGTTGAACCATCCCTGCATCCCTGGGATGAATCCCAATTGGTCATGATGTATAATCTTCTTGATGATTTAGATACATTGTTTGTCAGTATCTTACTGAGGATTTTTGCATCTGTGTTCATTAGGAAGATTGGCCTGTAATTCTCTTTTTCAGTTGGGACTTTCTCCAGTTTTGGTGTCAGGGTCATGCTTGCTTACAGGAATGAATTTGAGAGTATTGCTTCCCTTTCAGTTTCAGTAGAGTTTGAGAAGTAGCAGTGTTAGGTCTTCTCCAGCTTTTTGTAGAAAACTGCAGTGAATCCATCAGGTCGCTGATCTTGACTTTGTTGGCAAGTTTTTAATTACTTCTTTGATTTCATTGATTGATATTGGTTTGTTTGAGATAGTTATATATCCATTTCTTCTGCATTTTCCAAATTTTAGAATAAAATTTCTCAAAGTAGATACAAATGATCTTCTGGATTTCTGCAGGGTCCATTGTGATTTCACCCTTTGCAATCTTAATTGCGTGAATTTGGGTCTTGATAATGTTGGCTAAAGGCTTGTTGATTTTATTTAATATTTCAAAGAACCAGTTCTTCAATTTATTGATTCTCTTATCTAAAAGAGAAAAAAACAATAGAACCAATGATACAGAATTTTAAAACAGGATAATAGGAAATTAACAATGGATAAATACATTGCATAGTTATCTTTGGAGTAGCTTAAATTACAAGATAAAGGCTCGCAAAATTGATCATACAATATAAACAAACTTCTTTTTAATGAACTAAAAAAATTAGTAGTATAATTATCTTGGCTATCTTGTATGTTTGTGTATATTCTTTCCTATTCCTTCTTTTCTTCTTTCCCCATCCCAGTTGTTCTTGCCTTGAGCAGTTTCTTTCCCTTTCACAATATCTACTGCACATTTTGGATCTTATTTACTCTTTCAGTGTCTTACACTAGGGAGACAATACAGTGTTTACACATGCAAGTTTGATTTATTTCACTTATGAGTATGATCTGTAGTTGCATCCATTTACCTATGAAAGCCTCAAGTTTATCCTCTATAGCTGAGTAATTCTCCATTGTTTTAAAATAGTGCATCTTTTTATCCATTCCTTGGCTGATGGGCATTTGGGTTGTTTCCGAGGTTTAGCTATTACAAATTGTGCTACTTATAAACATAGGTGCACATATATTGCTTTGGTGTGATGTTTTTAATTCTTCTGGGAAAATACCCAGAAGGGGAATAGCTAGGTTGTTAATTCTTTGTATTGTTTTCTTAGACTCTTGCATTAACTTGTGCTCTGATCTTTATAATGTTCTTCCTTATATGAGCTATCAGCCTTAGGCTTCGCCTTATCTTTTTCCAGAAGTTTGAGGTTCAACATGAATTTGTTTGTTTGCACTTGCTCTGTTTTCCTGATATGGGTATTTACTGTTATAAATTTTCCTCTTAGGACAGCTTTCATTGTGTCCCATAAGTTCTGGTATGTTCTATTGTCGTTATCAGTTAATTGTAGAAAGTGTCTAATTTCTTCTTTAATTTCATCTGTGATCCAATGGTTGTTAAAGGGATGCTGTTTAATTTCTATGTGTTTATAAAGTTCTTATTTCTTTTTTTAATTTAAGATTAAAAGACAAAAGAAAAACAAAAAAACAATACAAACAAATGTGAAACCAAATACAATATTAGTATAGGCTTGCAAAACAAGATGATAGGAATTTGACAATGATTGTAATATTATATATTGTTACCTTAAAGAGGGTTGCTTAAATTAACAGATATAGACATGTAAAATTGATCTAAACATATGAGCATTAACTGTTCTTTTCTAATAACTAATACAATTAGTAGTATAGTCAGTTTAGCTATCATATATATATATATATGATATAGCTATCATATATATATATATATATATATACACACACACACACCTTCTTTTCCTTCTTTACTCCTTTCCCTTACTCTAATTACTTTTTCTCTTTGAACAGTTCCTTACCCTTACACAATATTCATTGTAGATTTTGGAACTTATATATAATGTTTCAGTTTCTGGGAAGACAATATGGTATTTACACATGTGAGTTTTATTTATTTCACTTATGAATATGGTCTCAAGTCATGTCCATTTATGTCCATTTCATGTCCATTGTCTTTATAGCTGAGTAGTACTCTATTGTATAAAAATACCACATCTTTTTTATCCATTCCTTGATTGATGGGCAGTTGGGCTGTTTCCAAAATTTGGCTATTACAAATTGTGCTGCTATAAACATGGTGCACATGTATCACTGTGGTATTATGTTTTCAGTTCTTCTGGAAAAATGCTCAAAAGCAGGATAGCTGGGTCAAATGGACTCTTTAATTCTAGCTTTTTGAGGAATCTCCACACTGATTTCCACAGTGCTTGTACCAGTCTACACTCCCACCAACAGTGAAGAAAGGGTTCCTTTTTCCCCACATCCCCTCCAGAATTTGTTGTTGGTTTTCTTGATCTTGGCCATTCTTTCTGGAGTGCGATAGAATCTCAGTGTTGTTTTAATTTCCATTTCTCAAATGATCATTGATGTTGAACATTTTTTCATATATTTATTTGCCATTTGTATTTCTTCATCTGAGACTTGTGTATTCATCTCAGATGCCTATTTTTGGATTGGGTCCTTGAATTTTGGGGGCCTGGTTTTTTTTTCTTTGTAAGTTCTAGATAGAAGACCTTTGTCTAAGGGACACTTGGCTAAGATATTTTCCCATTTGTGGGTTTTCTTTTCACTCTGTTGGAGATTTCCTTTGACATGCAAAAACTTTTTAGTAAGATGAGATCCTAGTTGTTGGTTCTGGGAAGTAATTCCCACACAGTTCGATTTTTATTCATGAATTCTCTGCCTCCTCCTATGTTGTCAAGATTTCTACCTACTTTGTCTTCCAGCAGATTTAGTGATTTTGTTTTAATATTTAGATCTTTGATCCACTTTGATTTTAGTTTAGTGTATTGTGATAGACATGGATCTAGTTTTAGTTTTCAGCATATGGAGAGCCAGTTTTTCCAACACTACTTAATAAATAAAGAGGCTATCTTTCTTCTGGCCTACATGTTTGGCTCCTTTGTCGAAGATGAGGTGGCTGAGTGTGTTTGTAGTTGTGGCTTTATTGTCTAATCTACACCATTGATCTTCAGGTCTGTTTTTACTCCAATATCATGCTGATTTTATCACAGTAGCTTTGTGATATAATTTCAAGTCAGAGAATGTGATGCCTCCTGCCTTAGCTTTGTTGCTTAGAATTGCCTTTGCTATTGTAGATTTCTTCTGGTTCCAGATGAATTTAGGAATGATTTCTCTAGATCTGTGAGGTATGCAAATTATATTTTGATTGGAATTTCATTGAATCTGTCCAATTTTGGGAGAATGGCCATTTTCACAGTGTTTATTCTTCCTATCCATGAATAGGGAATATCTTTCCATTTTCTGAAATCTTTTTCAGTTTCCTTTTTCAGTGGCATGTAGTTTTCACTGAATAGATCTTTTGCTTCCTTTGTTGGATGCAGTCCTAAGTATTTCCTTTTTTTTTGGATGCTATAGTGAAGGGTGTGGTTTTTCTTATTTCTCAGTGAGCTCATTGTTTGTGTACAGGAATGCTGTTGACTTTTGAGTGTTGACCTTGTATCCAGCTGCTTTACTGAATTTGTTTATTATGTCTAGGAGACTTTCAATAGAGTTTTGGGGGGTTCTATGTGGAGTATCATATCATCTGCAAATAATGATAATTTAACTTCTTCCTTTCCTGTCCTTACTCCTTTTATTTCTCTTTCTTGTCCAATTGCTCTGGCTAATATTTCCAGAACTATATTGAATAGGAGTGGTGATAATGGACATCCTTGTCTTGTTCCCAATTTTCTGTTGAAAGTTTTCAGTTTTTGTCCATTTAGTAAGATGTTGACTGTTGGCTTATCATACATGGCTTTTATCAGGTTGAGGTAGAGACCATCTATTCTGATTTTCTGTAGGGTTTTTATCATGAATGAATGTTGTATTTTGTTGAAAGCTTTTTCCGCATCTATTGAGATGACCTTGTGGTCCTTGGCCTTGACTCTGTTGATATGGTGTATTATGATTGATTTGCATGTGTTGAACCATCCCTGCATTCCTGGGATGAATCCCACTTTATCATGGTGTATAATCTTCCTGATGACTTGTTGCATTAGATTTGCCAGTATTTTATTGAGGATTTTTGCATCTATATTCATTAGAGAGATTGGCCTATAATTTTTTGGGGGGGTGGGTCTTTTTTTTTTTCTGGCACCAACAGCCTTTATTGGTTGCAAGGTCAAATAAAGGGGAATTCAACAGATTCAACTCTGAGGATGATGCGCACGGACCTGTTCTACATTGCAGTCAGAAAGCTTTCTCTGGTTTTGGAATTAGGGTAATATTTGCTTCCAGGAATGAGTTAAGGATAATTGCTTCCCTTTCATTTTCCTCGAAGAGTTTGAGGAATGTTGGCATTAAATCTTCCTTGAATTTCTTATAGAATTGTGCAGTGAATCCATCAGGACCTGGGCTTTTCTTTGTTGGTAAGGTTTTAATTAATTTTCAGTTTCATTAACTGAAATTGGGTTATTTGGCAGTTTTACATTTTCTTGATTCAGCTTTGGTAATTCATATATTTCTAGGAATCTGTCCATTTCTTCTGTGTTATCGAACCTATGAGAGTAAAGGTTTTTGAAGTATTAATGATCTTCTGTATTTCTGCAGGGTCTGTAGTGATTTCACCCTTTTCATTTCTTATTGCATCAGTTTGAGCTTTTTCTTTCTTTTTGATAAGGTTGGTTAGGGGCTTATTGATTTTATTTATTTCAAAGAACCAGTTCTTTGATTTATTAATTCTTCGTATTTTTTGAGTTTCAGTTGCATTGATTTCTGCTCTGATCTTTATAATTTCCTGCCTTCTTTGGGCTTTGGGCTTGACTTGCTCTTCTTTTTCTGTAAGCTTAAGGTGCAGTTAAGTTATGTATGTTCTTTCCAATTTCCTAAGGTGGGAGTTTAGTGCTATAAATTTCCCTCTGAGGACTGCTTTCTTTGTATCCCATGGGTTCCAGTAATTTGTATTCACATTTTTGTTCCATTCTAGATATCATTTAATTTCTTCTGTGACCCACTGGTTGTTTAGGAGAGTGTTATTTAGTTTCCATGTGTTTATTGGGTTCTTGTGGATTTTTTTGTTGTTAATTTCCAATTTTATTGTGTTATGGTCAGATAATATGCATGGAATTACTTCAGTTCCTTTGCATTTACTTAAGCATGTTCTGTGAGTTAGCATATGCTCTATTTTAGAGAATGATCCATGTGCAGTTGAGAAGAATGTGTATTCTGATGTTGTTAGGTGGAACACTTTGTACACATCTACTAGGTCCATTTTTTCACAAGTTTGATTTAGTTCTGTTATTTCTTTGCTGATTTTTTGTTTGTTGATCTGTCTGTTTGTGACAATGGGTGTTAAGATCCCTTGGGGATCTTAATAGAACTACGTCAAACTATATTATAACAATAATACAGTTATAACAGGGGATCTTAACACCCCTTGGCTTTTTATATCTATTACAATTTGTCTTACATAGTTGGGTGCTCCCATATATGGTGCATATATGTTTATGATTGTAATCTCTTCCTCTTGAATTTTTTCCCCTAACAAGTATGTAGTGACCTTGTGATCACCCTTGGTTTGAAGTTCCCATTGTCTGCAAACAAAATAGCTACCTAAAAGGGAAGCTTTTTTCTGGGTTCCTATTGCATAGAATATTGTTTTCCATCCTTTGACTTTTAGTCTGTGAATTTCCTTTTGTGTTAAATGTGTTTCTTGTACACAGTATATTGTTGGATTTTCTTAATCCACTCTGCCAGTCTTTTTCTTTTTATTGGTGAGTTGAGACCATGTGCATTGATGGATATAACTGATACTGACTTAACACTGTCATGTTAACTTCTGTTGTTGGTTTTCTGCTTTTTCTGTTTAGTTGTTTGTCCTGTTTAGTAGTTTCCTTTTGTTGTTGTTCTTGGGATTGTAGTTATCTTTGTCTCTTTCTAGAGTATCCTTCAGTACTCTTTGTATTGTCAGTTTGGTGGCCATGAATTTCTTCAGTTGTTCTTTGTCATGAAATACAGTATCATATTTTGCCACCTTTTTTCAAAGATAGTTTTGTAGGATATATCAATCTAGGTTGAAAGTTGCTTTCTTTCAGGACCTGAAATACTGAATTGAATTGAAGATTTGTGTTGAGAAGTCTGCCATGATTCTGATAGGCTTTCCTTCATAGGTGATCTGTTTCTTTTCTCTGACAGCTTTTATTATTCTGTTCTTGTGCTGAATTACTCATATCCTAATTATTATATTTCTGGGTGAAGATTTATTTTGGTATGGTTAATTGGGGTTTTGTATGCCTCACTTATCAGGATATCAGATTCTCTTCCCATGTTTGGAAAATTTTCTATTATCATTTCTGTAAATAGTCTTCGCAGGTCATTTGTGCTGACTCCTGCTTTTTCATTGATATCTATCAAACTTATATTGTTTCTCTTTGCATCATCTTGCAGCTGTTGAATTGTTCTTTCCTGGTTCCTTATTATTTTTAAGAGATCTTTTCTTTTGTGTTCATAATCTTCCATCCTGTCTTCAAGGTCGGAAACTCTTACCTTCAGCTTCATTCAAATGATTTTGCCAGTTTTCAGTGGAATTTTAATTTCTTGAATATCCCTTTGAATCTGTTCCATACATTCTAATTCTCATGTTGTTCATTCATTTCCATAATTTTCTTTCGTTCTTCCTTTTTTATTTAGATCTTTAGATACAGCATTTCTTTCATAGTGTTTGTCATTTCATTTTTTACCTGAGAGATTATTTCTGACCTGATTTCCTCTATAATTTCATGGAGTTGTTTCTTTTCTTCATTTGTTATCATTTCAGAAAGTTCAGTTGTGCAGTTTCCAGTGTCTTCCATTTCAGTGTCTCTTAGGCTTGTTCTCAGTAGGCTGGAGGACTAAGACTGCCTCTTGCTCTTTTGTTGTATCATTTTCCTCTGGGACCCATGTTGCTGGTCAAGCAACCTCCTGATGGATTGCACTGGAATGCTGCACTGGGCAGAGTTTCAATCCTCTGATATCCTTGTGGCTAGCCAGGGCACACCCTGACCTATGGTGCTGGATCCTTGTGTTCTGTGCCCTATGAGACTGGCAGGGTGTTCCCCTGACGTACTGCACTGGGAGGGGCAGAGGTTGGATCCTCTTGCTGCTAGCAGGGACATACTCCAGGAGTGTGTTGCGGGGGACTAGAACCTGGTTGAGTGGAGTTGAGAACCTCTGGCACCCAGGTGGCTAGTAGGGATGCATCCCCAGTGTGTCATCAGGGCCTAGTTCCTGGCTGGGTAGAGTTCAAAACCTCCAGGACCCAGGCGGCTAGGCAGAGCATGACCAAGTGTGACACTGCCTGGATCTTGCCTTGGACTGAGAGTTCAGAGCCTCTGGAGCATGCAGCTAGCCAGAGCCTGTCCCCTGGTGTATGGTTCGGGAGCCTTGCTCTTGGCTGGGCAGGGTTCGGAACTTCTGGGACCCACTGCGTGACTAGCTGGGCTGCATTGCTGAACTATGGAGCTGGGGCCTTGTGCTCTAATGGGTGGAGTTCAAATTCTCCAAGACCTGTCGTTGCTCCCTGATGGGTGACTCTGGGGCTCTGGGCTGGGCTGGGCTGGGCTGGGCTCGTTACCTCTGTGACCAGTGAAGCTGGCTGTACATTTCTGTGATGGATTGTGTTGGGTCACTGGGCTGGGCAGAATTCAGATCCTTTGTCAGCTAGTGAGGATGCACCCCTGGTGTGTGGTGCCAGGGCCTTGCTCCTGGCTGGGTGAAGTTTGGAACCCATGAAGTTCTTATTTTGCCATTGATTTCCAATTTCATTGCACTATGGTCTGATAGTATATGCATGAGATGATTTCAGATCCTTGGCACTTACTTATGTTCTATGAGCTAGTCTGTTGTCTATTTTGGATAACATAGCATGTACAGCTGAGAAGAATATGTTATCTGTTGTTGTGGGATGGAATGCTCTAGACATCTACTAATAAGTCCATTTGTTCAAAAGTTTGTTTCACTTCTGATTGTTGTTGATTTTTTAAATTGATTTCTCCTTTTGTGACAGTGGAGTATTGATTTTCCCCAATGCAGTCATACTGGTGTTTGATTTTTTCATATCCCTTAATATTTGTTTTATATAGTTGGGTGCATGGTATTTGTTGCATATATATTTATGATTGTTATCTCTTCTTGTTGGATTGTTACCTTTACAAGGTTGTAGCATCCTTCTTTGTCTCTCTTAATCAGTCTTAACTTGAAATTCAAGAATAGTTATCTCTATTTTTAGGGTTCATTTCTCATGGAGTATTGTTTTCCATCCTTTGACTTTAAGTCTGTAGATTGCTTTTTTAATTAAATGTGTTTCTTATATGCAGCATATCATTAGATCTTGCTTCTTGATCTGTTCTGCCAGTGTGTGTCTTTCAGTTGATGATTTGGGACCATTAACATTGATGGTTATAACTGTTATGTTTTAACCTAACCTTGTCATACATTTTCGGTTGTAGGCTACCCTCCTTTTTTTCTCTTTCTCCCTGTTTGATTGCTTTTCTTGCCTGGTGGATTCCTTCTATTGGGGTTCATGAAGTTGTCCTTGTTAGCTCTTTCAGAAATATTCTTTAAGAACATTTTGGAATTCTGGTTTGATGTTCATGAATTTCCTTAGTTGTTCTTTGACATGGAAGTATCTTATATCTCCATTGATGTTGAAAGATAACTTTGCTGGGTACATCAATCTGAGGAGGAGGCTGTTTTTCTTTAGGGCTTTGAAATACTTCACTCCAGGCTGTCCTTGACTTGAGGTATTGGGGTCTGTGCCTAGATCCCCAGTCTCTCAAACGGTGCATGATGAAAGCCCAAGCAAATGAAGACAAATGGTATGTATGATCTTTAAGGCTCCAGGAGACCAGAACCCTCTGCAGAGTTCTCAACTCTGGTGACTGAGATGACAGTGTTTCTGGGTGGCCCATATTTACTTAATATTCAAACTTGAAGGTGTTAGAATGGAAAAGGCAGGAAACCTGAGCAGGACCTTGGGAGGGGTTTAAAAGCCCCTTCAATGACAGAAAATGCTAATTAAGAACTATCCTAGGAAAAAGTCTCCAGGTGTCCTCAGCTGTGGCCTGTCTTGCCCTCTGAGGCTTTATGTTGAGAAATCTACTGTGATTCCAGTGGGCTTTCCTTTATAGCTGATTTCTTTCTTTTCCCTAACAGCTTTTAATATTCTATTCTTGTGTTGAATTTCTGTAATCTTGAGTATGATATGTTTGACTGTAGATTTTTTTTTTTTTTTTATCATGGCGATTTGGAATTCTGTGTGCCTCAGTTATCTGTGTGTAAAGTTCTTTTTCCCTACCAGGCAAGTTTTCTGCCATGAAATCTGTGAACAGATTTTTTTTTTTTTTTAAATATCATTTGCTGTGTCTCCTAAGTTTTCATTAACTCCAGTCACTCTTACAGTATTCTTCTCCACATCACCTAAGACCACTGGATTGATTTCTTATGGTCCTTTGCTTTTTTAAAGAAAATTTTCTTTTTATGATTGCTAACTGCAAACCTGTTTTTTTTAAATCTGAGATTTTGTCCTCACCTTGGTTTATTCTGCTGCAAATACTTTCAGTGGAATTTTAAATCTCCTGGTTATCTGCTTGAATCTATTTTAGGTTCCATTTCTTTCCTATATGGGGCATTCATCATTTTCTTAAGGTCCTCTTTTTTTTTTAAAATCTCTATCTGCTTTAGAAATATTTAGTGTATTTTTCATTGTTGTCATCATCTTAGTACTTATCTGAGAAATTCTTTCTGATGTAACGTTTTTTTCCTAGAGCTGCATTCATTTGTTTTGTTGTTACCACTTTGGAGAGGCCAGATAGGTGGCTTTTGGATTGTCTAACTTCATTGTTTGGGGTTATATCTTGTTTAAATGTCTTCTCATCTTTCTTTCTTTCTTTCTTTCTTTCTTTCTTTCTTTCTTTCTTTCTTTCTTTCTTTTTCTTTCTCTTAGTTCCTGGATTGATATTTGTAATCACCTGTTGTGTTTACTTTATTGTGAATATTTAGAACTCTTAGGAAATGACTACTTCTTACAGCTGTACTTTGAGTTGTGAGTCTGTTGCAAAATCCTACCTCTTTAATTTGTTAGGGATGAGAAGTAGCTGCATTGTTGGCCCAGCCCCTGGTTCTTTGACACTGGCCCACAGTAATTTCTATGATCATTAGGCAGTCTCAGTCTTGGAATATCAGGAATAACAGCTGGTTAGAACAATTATGTCATCTTTGCTGAAGTGGTACAGTGAATAATAACGATAGCATCAAACATAGCCTAGCAAATGACAAACTGATATAACCATTAATTTGTCAGCTTTAACTATGTGAAGTAGATTTGTGGTTATATAACAAGATCTAAAACCAGAAAATTATATGCAGTAAATAAATTCTCAATATGTCAGTTTTACTCTCTGGGTAGAAAATCTAAGAAGGGTAAGGGAAAAGTTAGAGATGCAGAAGTGGAAGAGATTGGAAGGCTGGAGTGACTGGGGATATAGCTCAGTGGCACAAATACCTGCCTTGCAAGTCAAGGTTGTGACTTCAATTCCTTGTACAAAACAAACAAAACCAAGATGAAGGCTGGAGGACAACCAGGGATCATGCAAACTTTTGGAAATGGTGCAGAACATAGGAGGGAATGAGAGAAGGAAAAAATAACAGAACTGCAACCGCAAAGAAACTGGAAACTGTTTACAGTCATACATAAGTAAGACCAAACAATGGAGAGAAAAAATAAAGCCAAACCGCAACAAAACAAACAAGAGAGGGAGAAAAAAAGTCCACTTCCAGATTTGTCTCTGCTCTTTCTGATAGAGATAGTGTGTGGAGTCCAGAACTTTGTTGATTTATACCAACAAGTCAGTAGTAGCTTTATGGAAAGGTGGTGAATAATCTCAGCAAGAATATTATGAGCAACAGTGCCCACAAATCTGATAACCTAGGTGAGGGATGGCAGACTTTTTAGAGCTTTAAGTGATACAGCCTGCTGTGGCACACATGCCATAGGTTCTCCACTGACCTAGGTGAAATGGACTAGTTTCTTAAAGGACCTACTGGGCTAAAATTGCTCATGCAAGAAGAAATGATCTGAACCAGCAAGTATCTGTTAAAGAAATTGAACCAACTGATAACCTTCCAAAATAGAAAGAATCAGTCTCGGATTGGTTTGCTGGTGAATTCTATTAAGCATAGAGAGAAAAAAATACTATTTTCTGTCTACCTTGCAAGATAGAAGCAAAGGGAATTTAGTAAGTGTTACCTAAGACAAAACCAAAATATGACATTGCAGGCAAAGAAAACTACAGGCTAGTATCTTTCATGAGCATAGACACAAAAATTCTCAGTAAAAGAATAGCAAGTCAAATTTTAAAATGTATAAAAATAAATACATGGCACAATCAGTTGCATCCTAAGCCTCCGAGACTGGTTCAAAATTAAAAAATTAATGTAGTTCATCATAACAACAAGCTGAAGAAGAAAAAATCATGTGCTACTAATGAGTGGTTGAAAAATTTTTTTGACTAATTCCAACATCCATTAATGATAAAAACTTAATAAACTGAGAATATTGGAGAACTTTTTCAACTGATAAAGAATATCTGCACAGAATCCATATTTCTGCAACAGAGGGACAAAAGTGTTTCAAAATCAGATTGTGGTGACAATTGTACAGTTCTGTGAATATACTAATAAATACAGAATTATAGGTTTTAAGGGAGCAAGTCATATAGTATGTGAATTATTTATCCCTCAAGGTCATTCATTTAAAAAAATCAGAAAACAGTTAAGGAGACATAACAACCTACTGTAATACTTGGGCTAAACTGGACTCTGTCCTAGAATAAATGAATGAGTGAATGAATGAATGAATGTAGTAAGTCCAGTAAATACGTTAACATGATGGTGTTGAAATGTGAATGGCAGAGAGAAAAGTAATATTTCATGTATGTGAAACCATGGCAGCAATTAAATACCCTACAACTAGTATTATATTTAATGGTAAGAATCTAGATGTGAAAATTTCCACTAAGATCAAGAACAAGTTAAAGATGTCCCTGTTTACCATTGTTTTTCAGCATCATACTGAAAATTTTACTGTAGTAAGACAAGAAAGTGAAAAGGTATGTTGGTTGAGAAGAAAGCAGTAAAACTTGTCTGGAGATGACATAATTACGTGTATAGAAAATTCAAAAGAATTGATGAAAACTTCTTTGAATCAATAAAGAATTGCACCACAGTAGCAGGATATAATATTGACATATAGAAGACATGTTTCCTTGTGCAGTCAAATGGAATTTGAAATTTAAAAATGCAACACCATTTACATTAACATCCCCAAATATGAATACTTAGGTATAAGTCTAATGTATGTAAGATCTATTTGATGAAAACTTCAAAACTGTTGAACAATAAAAGAACTAGAGAGTTACATGCTCATGAATAGGAAAACTCAATATTATCAGGATGTCAGTTCTTCTCATCTTGATCTATAGATTACCTACAATCCCAGTCAAATTGCCAGTGATATATTTTTGTAGATATCAACAAACTGATTCCAAAGTTTATATGCAAAAACAAAGGTCCAAGAACTACTGGTGGAATGGAACAAAGAAGACAGATACTGGTTGACTTCAAGATCAGTAGAAAACAACAGTGATCAAGAACTCCAGAATTGATGAAAAACTAAAATAGATGGATCAGTGAAAAAGAATAGAGAACATAGAAATTATTTTTAAATAAATGTAATTAACCATTACTTGACAAAGAAGCAAAAAGGCAGTAATAGTGGAGAAAAGATGGTTTTCTTAAATAATACTAAAGCAGTTGGATATCTGGTCACGAACATTATACCTATCATAAAAATAAACTTAAAATAGGTCATTAATCTAAATGTAAAATATAGAGAGGTATGAAACTCCTAGAACAAAGAGAAAAATCTACATAACCTTGGGTTTAGCAATGAGCTTTCCCAATACCAAAGATAATGATAAAGTAGGCTCCTTGCTAAAGACTTTGAAACTGGACTTCATTAAATGAAAATTCTGCTCTATTTTCTTGTTATGAAAATAAAAAAGACAAACTACAGATTGGGAAAAAGTATTTGCAAAAGATATACCTAATAAGGAATTGTTATCCATAATGTATCAAGAATTCTTGCAACTCAGCAGTAAAAAACCCAACAATCCAGTTTAAAAATGTGACAAATACCTTAACAGGTACATACATTGCAAAAGAAGATACACAGATGGCAAATGAGATTCTGAAAAGATGCTATACACTGTACAGGGGAAATGCAAAGTCAAATGACATTGAAGTACAAGTACATACCTATTTAAATGATGAAAATTTTAGAATATTGACTATACCCAGTGCTGGTGAGGATGTGGAGCAAGAGGGTCTCTCTTTGCTGCTTAGAAGGCAAAATCATCCCCTTCCTTTGAAAAGGCAGTATGGCAGCATCTTATAAAGTATGGCAGCATCTTATAAAACTAAATATACATTTATTGTATTGCCCAGCAGCTGTACTTCTTGGAATTTTTCCCTTTGGAGTTGAAAATGTTAAGTAATTCAAGTCAGTTTGAACATCTTTTATGGTTCTAACCAAATACATTCTAGCAAAGGCAAAATTATGTGGAGGCAATATTAAGTGAGTCATTCTAGGGCTTTGGGAGAGGGAGCACAGAACACTTTTTGAACAATGAAACTAATCTGCATGGTATGCTATGTATATTAATCATCATGTTCATACAAACCCTTAAAATGTACACCAAGTAAACCCTAAATTAAACTATATATTTTCGATGATAAGGATGTGACAGTGAAGGTCACTGTAGAAGTGTAACAAATGTCTACTCTGGGATATTGTATATTGCAAAGCTAACGTGTGGAAGGGGCATGTAGAGACAATCACTATTTTGTCCTCAGTTTTGCTGTGAACCTAAAATGGCTTCATTAAATTATTAAAGAAGCATGTTAATGTAAAGTGTTTTATTTTTGTTGATATTTAAAATAATACTTCTGATACAAGGGCAATTAATGTGCTTTTAGTATTGTGGCAGAAGGTGTTGAAATTTTTAAGAATTTTAATTTTAATTCATCTGGAACCAGAAGAGACCTAGAATAGCAAAGGCAATTCTAAGCAGCAAAGGCAAGGCAGGAGGCATCACAATCCCTGACTTGAAGTTATACTACAAAGCTACTGTAATAAAATCAATACTGTACTGGAATAAAAACAGATCTGAAGATCAATGGAATAGATTAGAAGATACAACCACAATACAAACACTCAACTACCTTATCTTTGATAAAGAGGCCAAACATGTTCACTGGAAGAACGATAGTCTCTTTAATAAATGGTGCTAGAAAAACCGGCTATTCATATGCTGAAAACTAAAACTAGACCCATGCCTATCACCATGTACTAGCTAAAGTCAAAATTGATCAAAGATCTAAATATTAAAGCAGAAACACTAAATTTGTTGGAGGACAAAGTAGGTAAAAATCTTGAAGACATAGGGGTAGGTAGAGAATTCATGAACAAGAATCAAACTGCACGGGAAATACTTCCCAGAATCAGTAACTGGGATCAAGTCTTATTAAAGAGTTTCTGCATGTGGAAAGAAATCTCCAGCATAGTGAAAAGAAAACCCACAAACTGGGGAAAAAATCTTAGTGAATGGTCCCTCAGACAAAGGACTTCTGTCTAAAACATACAAAGAATTTTAAAAAATCAGATTCCCAAAATTCAAAGACCCATTCCAAAAATGGGCATCTGAGATGAATACACAGTTCTCAGATGAAGAAATACAAATGGCAAATAAATGCATGAAAAAATGTTCAATATCATTGGTCATTAGAGAGATGCAAATTAAAATATCACTGAGGTTCCATCTCACTCCCGAAAGAATGGCCAGGATAAAGAAAACTACCAACAACAAATGATGGAGAGGCTGTGGGAAAAAAGAACTCTTCTGCCCTGTTGGTGGGAGTATAGACTGGTGCAACCACTGTGGCGGTCAGTGTGGAGATTCCTCAAAAAGCTGGGAATGGAAGTCCCATTTGACCTAGCTATTCCACTTCTACGCATATTCACAGAAGAACTGAAAACATCATACTACAATGATACATGTGCACCCATGTTTATAGCAGCACAATTTGTAATAGCCAGATCTTGGAAACAACCTAAGTGCCCATCAACTGAGGAATGGATAAAACAGTTATGGTATTTTTATACAATGGAGTACTACTCAGCTATAAAGAAGGATCACATTGAGGCTTTTATAGGTAAGTGGATGCAACTTGAGACCACACTCATAAGCGAAATAAATCAAACTCACATGTATAAATACTGTATAGTCTCTCTAGTGTAAGAAATCGTAAGAGTACATAAGATTTTATGGTAATGGTGATTCCCCATTATTTATTGCTTTGAAGCCTTATAATGTATTCATTCATTAGTTGCAATGGTTTTATTCTGTTTTGTTTGATTTTATTATGTGTGATGGTAAGAACAGCTGTTTTGAAGAAAACAAGACATTATGGCAGCCAATGCTGATTTAATATCATCTTGCTTTGAAGTCTTACCATGCTTTTGTTCTTCTATTTCCATTGCTTCTACCATGTTGTGTCTTAATGGATTTTAATATATGTGATAGTATAAATAAATTTTCTCTTTTTTTACATTTTATTTAAAGAGAAAACAAAACGAAAAAGGGTAGATATAATACAGAATTTCAAAAAAAATAAACACTAAGAATTAACTAGCCGATAAACTATATACTGTCATCTTAAAAATAGTTGTTCAAGTTGCAAAATTAAAGCATACAAAGTGGACGTTCAAACAGTGAGACTGCAAACAGATCTGTTCAGTGATCCAACAAAAACTTAGCAATATGGTTATTAATCCTACACATTTAAGCATACATGCAGTTATATCCTTTAGAGCACTTTCTCTCTTTTTTTTACAATAGCAGTTACACATTTTGGGTTTTATTACTCCAACATTTCTAACTACTTTTTTTTTTTTATTTAGAGAGGAAAAAAAAAAAAGAGAAATATTACAGAATTTCAAAAAAAGGAAAAACAGTAAGAGATCATTGGTTGATAAACTTCATATTGTCCTTTTAGAAATAGTTTTTCAAGTTATAAAATTAGAGCATAGAAAGTAGACATTCAAAGAGACTGCAAACAGATCAGTTCAATAATCCAGTAAGAACTTAGAAGTATAGTTATCAATCCTACACACTTAAATATGCATGCAGTTATATCTTTTATAGCACTCCCTATTTCCTCTTTTTAAAAATAGCAATTATACATTTTTTAAAAAATTTAAAGAGATAAAAAGCAAAAGAAAAAAGGGTAGCAACAATATAGAATTCTAAAAGAAAAAAGAAAAGAAAAAACACTAAGAAATCACTTGTTGATAAATTACATACTGTCATCTTGGATGTAGTTGTTCAAGTTACAAAATTAAAGGATACATAGTAGACATTCAAACAGTGAGACTGCATACAGTTCTGCTCAAAGATCCAACAAAGATTCAGCAATATGGCCATCTATTTTACACACTCATACATACATGCAGTTAAATCCCTTAGAGCCCTTTCTTTTTTCTTTTCTTTTCTTTTTTTTTTTTCTATCGGTACCGGGGATCAAACTCAGGACTGCGTGCTTGCAAGGCAGGCATTTATGCCGCTGAGCTAAATCACCAGCCCCTTAGAGCCCTTTCTTTTCCTCACTTTTTTACAATAGCAATTACACATTTTGGATTTTATTACTCTTACAGTTCTTATTACTTTTTATATTAGAGACACAATGTGATATTTATAAATATTCTTATTTATTTCACTAATGAGGATAGTTGCAAGTTGTCTCCATTTACCTATGAAGGCCTCAAGATCATCCTTTTCTATAGCTGAGTAATATTCCATTGTGTAAAAATACCACCTTTCTCATTCCACTCTGCAGTTGATGGGCATCTTCGTTGTTTCTAAGATTTAGCTATTACAAATTGTGCTGCTTTGAACATGGATGCACATATATCACTTTGATATGAACTTGTTGATTCTTCTGGGAAAATACTCAGAAGAGAAATAGCTGGATTGAATGGAACTTTCAATCCTAGTCTTCTGAGAATACTCCATATGGATTTCCATAGTTATTGTACCAGTCTACATTCCCACCAACAATGGAGTAGTGTTCCTTTTTCCCCACAGCCTCGCCAGCATTTGTTATCAGTTAGTTTCTTGATGGCAGCTTTTCTTTCCAGAGTGAGGTGAAATCTCAGTGTTGTTTTAATTTACATTTCTCGAATGACCAGTGATGGTGAACATTTCTTCATGTATTTATTTGCCATTTGTATATCTTTCTCTGAGAACTGTGTGTTCATCTCAGATGCCCATTTTTGGAGACGGTCTTTGAATTTAGGGGCTTGATGTTTTTAAATTCTTTGTATGTTCTGGATATAAGTCCTTTCTCTTAGGAGTTGCTGGCTAAAATTCTTTCATACTCTGTGGGTTTTCTTTTCACTCTGTTGGTGATTTCCTTTGTAGTGCAGAAGCTTTTCAATAATATGACATCCCAGTTGTTGATTCTTTGAAGTGTTTCCTGTGCAGTTTGCATTTTGCTCATAAATTCTCTGCCTACCCCTATGTCTCCAAGACTTCTACCTACCTTGTCTTCCAGTAGATTTAGTGTTTCTGTTTTAATATTGAGGTCTTTGATCCATTTAGACTTTAGTTTTGTGCATGGTGATATGCATGGATCTAGTTTCAGACTTTGGCATGTAGAGAGCCAATTTTTCCAACACCATTTATTAAAGAGACTATCCTCCCAGTGAACATGTTTAGCCCCTTTGTCAAATATCAGGTGGCTGAGTGTCTTTGCAGTTGTGCTTGCATCTTCTGATCTGTTCCATTGATCCTCAGGTCTATTTCTTTGCCAGTACCAAGCTGATTTTATCACTGTGGCTTTGTAGTATAGATTCAAGTCAGGAATAGACATGCCTTCTGCCTTGCCTTTGTTGCCCAGAATTGCATTTGCTACTCTAGATTTCTTCTGTTTCCACATGAATTTTAGGAGTGTTTTCTCTAGATCTGTGAGGCATGCCAATGGTATTTTGATTGGGATTGCATTAAATCTCTATAACAGTTTTGGGAGTATGGCCATTTTCACAATGTTGGTTCTTCCTAGCCAAGAGCAAGGAATATCCTTCCATTTTCTAATATCTTCTTCAATCTCCTTTTTCAGTGTAGTATAATTTTCAGCATATAGGTCTTTTACATTTTTAGTTAGGTTGATTCCTAAGTATTTCATTTTTTTAGATGTTATTGTAAAGAGCAATATTTCCATAATTTCTCTCTCAGTGAGTTTTTTGTTTGTGTACAGGAATGCTATTGATTTTTGAGTATTGACTTTGTATCCAGCTACACTGCTGAACTTGTTTATTCCCTCCAGTAGTCTTTTAATCGAGTTTTTGGGTCTTCTATATAGAGTATCATGTCATGGGCAAATAGTGATAATTTAACTTCTTCCTTTCCTATCTTTATTCCTTTTATTTCTCTGTCTTGTCTGATTGCCCTGGCTAGTGTTTCCAGAACTATGTTGAAAAGGAGTGGTGATAGTGGACATCCTTGTCTTTTTCCTGATTTTAAAGTGAAAGCTTTCAGTTTTTGTCCATTTAGTATAATGTTGGCTGTTGGTTTGTCATAGATGGCCTTTATAAGGTTGAGGTAGACGCCGTGTATTCCGAGTTTCTGAAGGGTTTTTATCATGAACATTTGTTGGACTTTGTCGAAAGTTTTTTCTGCATCTATTGAGATGACCATGTGGTTTTTGTTTTTGGCTCTGTAGATGTGTATTACATTTATTGATTTGTGTATGTTAAACCATCCCTGCATTCCTGGAATGAACCCCACTTGGTCATGATGTATAATCTTCTTGATGATTTGCTGCATTCTATTTGCCAGTATTTTGTTGAGAATCTTTGCATTGATGTTCATTAGTGAGATTGGCCTATAGTTCTCTTTTTTGGTTGCATCTTTCTCTGGTTTTGGTATCAGAGTAATACTTGCCTCCAGGAATGATTTAGGGAAGATTGCTTTCTTCTCAATTTCACTGAAGAGTTTAAGGAGTATTGGCATCAAATCTTCTCTAAGTTTCTTGTAGAATTCAGCTGTGAATCCATCAGGACCTGGACTTTTCTTTATTGGTAAGTTTTTAATTACATTTTCAATTTCAGTAGCTGATATTGGGTTCAGAATTGCTATATCTTCTTGGTTGAGCTTAGGTAGTTCATATGTTTCTAGAAATCTCCATTTCCTCTGTCTTTTCTACTCTATGCACGTAGAAATTTTCAAAGTAGGTATTCATGATCTTTTGAATTTCCATGGGATATGTACTAATTTCCCTCTTTTTAATCCTTATTGCATGAATTTGGGTTTTTTCTTTCTTTTTCTTGATACAGTTAGCTAGTGGTTTGACAGTTTTGTTTATTCCCTCAAAAAACCAGCTTTTTGATTCATTAATTCTTTGTTTTGTTTTTTTTTTTAAGTTTCAACTGCATTGATTTCTGCTCTTAATCTTTACAATTTCGTCTCTTCTATGAGCTTTGGGATAGCTTGCTCTTCTTTTTCTAGAAGCTTGAGATGGAGTATTAGGTTGTTTAATTTGTGCTCGTTCTGTTTTCTTGATATGACAGTTTATTGCTATATATTTCCCTCTTAAGACCACTTTCATTGCATCCCATAGATTATAGTATGTTGTTTCTGTGTTTTCATTGAATTGTAGGTATCGTTTTATTTCTTCTTTAATTTCATCTGTAGCCCACTGGTTGTTCAAAAGGTTGTTATTTAATTTCAATGTGTTTATGCAGCGTTTGCAATTTCTTTTGCCATTAATTTCCAATTTGAGTTCACCATGGTCGGATATTATGCATGGGATGATTTTAATATCTTTGCATTTACTTAAGAATGTTTTATGGGATAATTTATGGTCTATTTTGGAGAATGTCCCATGCACAGCTGAGAAGAATGTGTATTCTCACGTGGTTGCATGGAACACTCTGTAAACATCTACTTAGTCCAATTGCTCACGGGTATGATTCAGTTCTGTTATTTCTTTGCTGACTCTGTCTAGTTGATCTATCTGTTTGTGACAATGGGCTGTTAAGATCCCCTGTTATAATTGTGTTCTTGTGTATTTTGCTTTTCATGTCCGTTAGTATCTGTCTTACCTAGTTGGGTGCTCCTGTATTTGTTGCATATATATTTATAATTGTTAGTTGTTCGTCTTGAATTTTTCCACTAACAAATATGTAGTGACCTTCTTTATCTCTTTTAATCGTTTTAGGTTTGAAGTTCACGTTGTCTGAAATTAGACTAGCTACCTCTGATTTTTTTCTGGATTCCTGTTGCATGGAATACTGTTTTCCATCCTTTGACTTTTAATCTATGAATTTCCTTTTGGGTCAGATGTGTTTCTTGTGTACAGCATATTTTGGGATCCTGTTTCTTGATCCATTCTGTCAATCTGTTTCTTTTTATAGGTAAATTGAGGCCATTTACATTTATGGATATCACTGATACGTACTGGCTCGACTCTGCCATGTTATGTTCCATTTGTTTGCTTTCTGCTTTTCTTCTTATTTAATTGCTTATCCTACCTGGAGGTTTCTTTCTGTTGTTGTTTTGGGGATTGTGGTCATTTTTATCTCTGTGTAGTATGTCTTTCAGTACTCTTTCTAGGGTTGGTTTGGTGGACTTGAATTTCTTTAGTTGTTCTTTGTCATGGAAGTACCTTATTTCTCCATTAAATTTGAATGAAAGTTTTGCTGGGTACATCAGTCTGGCTTGAAAGTTGTCTTTCAGGGCTTGAAATATCTCACTCCAAGCTCTTCTTGACTTGAGGATTTGTGCTGAAAAGTGCTGTGATTCTAATGGGCTTTCTCTAACAGCTTTTATTATTCTGTTTTTATGTTGCATGTCTGAGATCTTAATTATTATGTGTCTGGGTGTGGATTTATGTTGATTGTGACTGTTTGGCATTCTATATGCCTCACTTATCTGCGTATGAGATTCTTCCCCCATGTTTGAGAAATTTTCTGCTATTACTTCTGTGAATATTTTGGCTACGACATTTGCATTGAGTCCTGTCTCTTCACTGATGCCTTAATGTTATGTTTTTTTCTCTTGGCATCATCTTGAAGCTGTTAAGTTGTCATTTCACGCTGCTTTGTTATTTTTAAAAGTTCTATCCTTTTATGATCACTAATTGTAATCCTGTCCTCAAGGTCCAGAATCCTATCCTCAGCTTCATTTAAGCGGTTTTGCAAGCTTTGAATAGAATTTTTTGTTTCTTGGATGTCTCTTTGAGTTTGTTTCATGAATTCTGCATGTTTTCTATATTGTTCATTGAAGGTTTCAATCAGTTTTCCATGCTCCTGTACTTTTTTCTTGATTTCTTCTTTAGCTGCGCTCAGCAACTGCTTTACTAAGGTTGTTATTTCTGTCTTCATGTGGGAGAGCACTTCTAATTTGATTTCCTCTATAGCCTCATGGAGTTGTTTTTTTATTTCGCTCGCCATTTTTTCAGAGATTCCCCGAGTGTTACTTTTGGGGTCCTCTATTTTCGATATCTCTTGCACTTGCTTCTGGTAGACTAGATGTTTGAGACTGCATTTTGCTTTTTCATTTTGACATTTTCACTCTGATGTTTTCTGTGTGTAGGAGGGGGTCACCCACACTTTTTTCAGATTCACCAAGGTCTTATAGTTAGTTGGAGGGGGCTTTATTACTGGCCCTATTTACCCACTGTACACCTCTATTTTAGGGGCATACTGACCACATTGACACAGTTAATCTGCTTTAGAACAAGGTTCGCCCCCAGGGAGCTAAGTTCCAAGTTTTTTCTGTGCTCTGGGATTCCGCCCGAGCGCGTGGTCAGGGCTAGAGGCTGGAATCTGGGTCCTGCTCACTGCGTGGTTTGCTGGGCGTGGCCTGGTTGGGCCCCCCTTCCCTGTGTGAGGCCAGGAGTGGTCTCCGACACAGGGCGTTGTCTTACCGCCTGGGAGCAGGCTCAAAGTCCCTTTCTGTGCACTGGGATTCCATCAGAGTATGCTGTCAGGGCCCAAGGCTGGAATCTGGGTCCGGCTCTCTGCTTGATGTTCACTGGGCATGTCCCAACGCCCCCCCCCACCCTCATGTGTGGCCCAAGGTGGTCTGGGATGCAGTGCTTGGTGCACCTGGATTCCGCCAGAGCACATGGTCAGGGCCCAAAGCTGGAGTCTGGGTCCTGCTCTCTGCTTGGCATTCCTAAACAAATTTTTCTGTGGAAAATGAGATAGTATAGTAGCCATTGTTCATTTTGTGTTATTTGGTTCAGAATGCCCTGTAATACTTTCATTCTCTTGAATGGTTTTATACTATTTTGTTATGTTTGATATTATTGTGTATGAAGCTATGCTCAACTATATCAAAGAAAGAGACATGGTAGCTACTGTTAATTTTTGGTTGTCTTGTGAAGTGCTGTGTTGCTTACATTGTTCTGTTCTGATCTGCTTTGTACTGTCCTCTTTCATTTTATTCTCTTTAAAACAAAATTAAAAAGAAAAGAATTTTGTTAATTAAAGAATATGAAAATACATGATGAGACCATTTCATTAAAATCATATTAGATGAATAAGATAATAAAAATGTGTCTCATAAGGATGCTGTGAAGATTGAATCAGTACATGTAAAGCCTTTGAAATAGGAATTAACGTATAGGAAAGTCCTTGGTATCTATCAGAAAGAGAATGCTAAAATTGACCTTTCCCCCAGTATTCTGTATGATGAGCCCATGATGGTCAGTTGAGCCCTTCATCTATCCATAGGGAGTCTGGTTCCTGGGCTTTGGGCCTCTGCAAAGGCTTCCTGAAATGTCTTCTTTAGAGACTTTTTCTTAGCTTGCTTTGCAGTGCATGAGAACAGTTATAAGTGTTGTAGTCAGGTCGTGAGGTTTTGAAATGGACTCTGCCTTTTAGCCTTATGTGAGTTTCTATTTCTTTCTTTGCCCATATTGTTCCCTTTTTCATTCTCATCAGTTGTACCAGGCTATTTTCATACAAATATTTTTTTCTATCTCTGGCCCTATGAACATACTGTTTTCTTTGAACAAAACATGGCCTTTCTTCTTCCTCCTTGCTTTATTTGGCTAAATTGTATTCATGATTCCATTAAATGAACTTTCCTAACAAGCTCCCAGCAGACTGGTTTGTGTTTCTGTCATGGTTTCTCTTCATATTTTTAGGGTCAGTCAAGCTTTTCATCTACACTGGAATTGCCCTACAGACTGAGTTCTCATAAGGGACTGATGGCAAACCTTTTAGAACTTTCAGTGATACAAACAGCCTGCTGCAACATGTGTGCTGTAGGTTCACCAACACTTTCCTAAGGTTGATAGGATCTGATATATTGATTGCCAAATACTGACATATAGGAGGCTCCCAGTAAATGTTCTGTGTATGGATGCATGGACACAGTGGATGCTGGATGCGGATGCCTGTAATCCCAAGTACTTAGAAGGCTGAGACAGGAGGATCACAAATATGCGGGCAGCCTGGGCAGCACAGAAAGACCTTGTTTTAAAAAGGCTGGTAAGGACTTGGGTGATGCATAGGAGGCCCAGGGTGCAAGACTACTAAAAAAGCAACAAAGAAAAAACCAAAAAACTTCAGTGTTACTTAGAATTTGGTTAGCATTATTTTAGCAACTTCCTTTATTTACAGAGTTGTTTTTTCCAGAGAAGCTGCTGAAACTCAAAAGCTGACGGTCACATTCTAAGATGCCTTCAGAAGATTCTGCACACCCAGAGTTTGGTGAGTTTCACTAGATGTCACCAGTCTTCATTTTGAACTCAGGTATGCTAGCTTTTATGTTATAATTTTCATTCTTTTAAGGAGTAAAAAAGTTACTAAAAAAATAATGTAAATCCACACATATTTTCATTTCAGCAATTTTTGATATTTCTCAGTTACTGCTTAAAAGTGGGAGTTGCAGCTTGTCTTTTTTGTGACACAGGAAAGTGATTTGCAAATGACTGAAAAGTAGAATAAGAATTACTGAATTCCTGCTTGATTTTAGGTTCAGAGATAATGTGTCAGGTCCTAAGATAAAAGAAGAGACAGTCACCTAGTTCCAGTGTACTGTGAATTTCTGTGAGCGGTCTGCAGACTACTTAATTCAGCCTCCTCTGTAATTAGAGTGATTCATGAGCTAAAAACAATATTGGTAGTATTTTTAAATGACTGAAGAAAATCCCTCAAAGAATGCTGATCTGTAGCATAAGAGAGTTAGATGAGAGTCAAATTTCATTGTTCACAAAACTTTATTAGAACATAGGCATTTAAATAAAACCTATATGATTGCTTTTAAGCCATAGTGACAGCTAACTGGTTGAGTCCTAAGGGCTCAGAAAACAAGAACAACAACAAAAAAATTTAGTGTATGAACGCTTTCTGAATAAGTTGACCTGTCTTGTTCTGTGTGGTTGGAGAAAGTTTTATAGTTTGACTGCAGGATGAGTTGGGGAACTTAAAGGGAGTTAAGAGTTGGTTCTAATTCTCAGTGACTTATTTATGCTTTTTCTGACCTGGGAAGTATAACCTGTAAGTTAATAGAGTAACCTATATTTTTATAAATCAATTGATTTTCCTGTTATTTTTCTTTTAAAATGGTTATATGGGGAAAAAGAAAGAAAATTAATATTTTCAGTTTTTATGAAGTTTTAATATTATCTTAATATCTTAAAACACTTAAAAAGGCAGAATATACCTTTAGTATTTTTTTTTTTACTGATATATAAAGATTGCCTTTTATTTTTAAATGGGAAAACTAATGTATTATTTGGGAACTAGTTGATTGAATCACTATATCAAGACTAATGCTTCAATGATGAAGATTTACTGTCCTTTTGCAGGCCATGGATAGGCTTAGAGAATATTGTTAAGGAATTCTTTGTAGACACAGGCAGTTTAAATACTATTTTAGCAGATGGTAGTCCATGATTTTAGTACCTACCTTTTTTGTTGTTCTAGAATACTTATTAATGTGACTCAGGTCACATTCATCACTCTCAATCCAGCTGCTTCATTTGCACAAAGTAGGAGAAAATAGTAACTTTCCTTTTCAAAAGCAGGAACTTTGGATTTGCTGAATTGTAAATTTTTGAGTAGATATCATGCATCTTTTGCTTAGTGCTGGATCCTTCATTTAGGATAGGTCTGTGTTTGTTGAGTAAAAGAGCAAGGTCTATTTTATTTTTTCCTCAACATCACCAGTTTATTTATTTGTCTTTATTTTAAAGATAGTAAAATCTTAACAGGACAAAACAGAATAAAGCCAATCAAAACAAAGCAGCAAAATTGGTACAGAACATCAAAGCAGGATACTAGGAAAACAACAATAGCTACCATAGTATATCTTGTTATCTTCACAATAGTTGTCCACTCCATCAGGTATAGCAAAACCAAACCAAAAATGAAACAGAATAAAACCAATCAAAACAGAATATTGAATAAAGCAAAACAATCAGAGCAAACCAAAGCAGTGAGAACAATATTGGGTTTCAAAGATAAGAGAAGAAAATCACCCGTATTTGCTATATTGCATACTGTCATCCTCCCAAGAGATGCTCCGACTGCTGGACCCAGGCCTACAAAATCAACCAGACAATACAAGCGTTTAGTTGCTATCAGCTCAGCCTGTCCTCCAAACCATGGAGTTGCTTATAGGAGGCACGATGTGGGAGGGGGGGATAGTTAGTAGACTCACAGGAGGCACTGACTTTCTTCTTCCTGGAAGCCATGCGGCTGGCATGGCTTACCAGAAAGGCTGGCTGCTTGGCTTCTTGTTGGATCCTCCCACTCCCAGCATGGTGGATTCTCAGGAGGTGCTGACTTTTCTCTTCAACAAGGTGTATTTTAGTTCCACTGTCTTATCTAACGGATAATTGCAGTAATTCCAGTTTCTTTAAGGATTGTTTTTGGAGGAAAATTTTTATGAAAACAGTAATTTTCTGTTAATCTATTCTTTATAGATAGCTGTCAAAGCATTGGCCACAGCCTGCTATGTGGAGTGTACACTTCAGGAGGCTGAGGCAGGGGTATCGCAAGTTTGAGGCCAGCCTGGACTACATAGTGAATTTATGACTGGGCTGGACTCTATCTTAAAAAATAAAACCTAAACAAAAACTCATTGGCCAAATGTGTTTGTATAAGGTGATTATATGTTGTTTTTTGTTCAATCTTAACAGACAAGGTAAACTGCCAAGAGTTACTAGCCTTAAAGAAGCCTAGAATCTGCCTTACTGTAAAACACACACACACACACACACACACAGGTACTCTTGGATAGGAAGGTTTTGTGTATTTTCATCTAAGTCTTCTGACCTTTTTCCAGCTCTTCCACTGAACCTATTTTTATTGTAATGGAATTTGTATTCTTTCTTCAACAACTCAAGTTTTTAAAACCTCACAGGATGTCATACGATTTTATATAAAGGTAAGATAGTATAAAACGTAGTAAAGGAAAACTTTCAGATTAAAGGAGTCTCGGTTGACATGAGAGCTAAAAGTGATAACTTGTGGACTGGATCCTCTACTGCGAGAGGAAAAAATTCCTGGAGGACATTTTCTTGGTCAATGAAAAAAACTTAGCTAATAGACATTATATCATACTATTGTATATTGTCAAATTTTCTTAAGTTAGTAGTTATACTCTGGTTATTTAAGGTATTGTCTCCTTTCTTAGAAGATATGCACTCAATTATTGAGAGGTGAGACAGCGTTATATATTCATCTATCTCAAATGATTCAGAAAATGTGTATGTATATAATAAAATAAACAATGTTAGCAAGTGATAAATCTGGGTAAAGGAGTCAGTGAAATAGTCTTACTTTTCTGAAAGTTTGAGTTATTTACAAGTGGAAAATCTAAAGAAACATCTTCAATAGCTATGCAAAAACCTGGAAATTTTGTCTAATTACAGTTCCTTTTCCATTACCATTTACATCCCTTAAAAATATACTTATGATCCGTATATTTTTTTCACATATAAATTGATCACATAAAGGTACTGTCATTGAGCAGAATTCTTTTGTTAGGTGTTTTATAGTTAACTGATCCCCAGTGTGGACACATTGTTCTGTAATTTTTTTACTGCATTTAATATAGTTATGACTTACAGTTAGCAAAATAGGTTTGATTATTTATGTAGATATAAAATGAAATGTAACAAAATTTTTGCGAATAAAATTTTTTTACAAATAAAAAAATTCTATGGAAAGATAAAAGTCTTTACATTAACAGTATTCTTTCTGATTATCTTGTTGATTATTTTGATCATAAACCTTTAAGTACCCAATAATGTAGTTTTAACCTTTAAAACTCAGTATTTTCTTTTACGTTTTCATCTGTCTTATACTTCCTTTAATAGAATGTTCACTTCATTTAGTTGTATTAACCATCTATTAACATGTTTCTGGCTCCACAAAAATACCCCATTAAAACAGTGAGTCCTAGGTCCTGGCATGGTGGTCTATGCCTATAATCCCAGCTACTTGGGAGGCAAGGCAGGAGGATCCTAAGTTGGAGGCCAGCCTGGCCAACCTAGTGAGACTTGTCTCAAAATAAAACTGAAAACTGGACTGAGAATGAAAGTTGGTAGCAGAGCACTTGCTTGGCACATGTATGACCCTGAGCTCAATCTCCATCATACACGCACATATTAAGCCTGATTTTAGTATCATTATCATACACTTAATGTAATTTGAAGGAAATTCAAGAATTAATATCTAATATAGTGTTTATCAAAATTTTAGATATTTTTGAGCATTTGTTTTGGGCAGAATATTCTAGGTAACTTACATTGAATAATTTATTTCATTCTCATAACAACCTTATGGTGATATACTGCCTCAGTTTGAGTCTTTTCAGTTTTGTAAAGGTAAGCTTAGAGCTTGAACTTTTCATCGAGGTTTCGTTGTTTTTGTCGAATGTAGACTGTGAGACTTACTGATCTGGAACTTAAGATAGGAAAAACTGATCATTTGTATTTACATGAAAGAAGAAAAATTTGTTGTATGAGAATTTTTTATTTTGGGAATATTGGCTAGTGTCCAGCTTTAAGCTGGACTATCACTCTTGTGATCCAAATACCAAAACAGTTCTTCAGTAACTGCTTAGGGAAGAAGTAAACATGACTTTTTTGTGCTCAAGTAAGAGGCAGACTAATGTAAGAATTAACATTACCAAGACTTTTAATTTACCTGCAGATAAACTAACCAAAAAATTAAAATTTAAAAAATCAATGGCCTTTTTATTAAATTGTAACACACATATTATGAAGTGCATAAATCCTGAGTGTTCCTTTGATGAAGCTTTATGAAGTCAGCATCCCTTTAACTAATGTCAAGAGCAAGATATGGAACACATTGTCATGAGTGCCCCATTATTACACACCAAAGATAACTTTCACACTTTTACTCTGATTTCATTCACTATATATTAGTATTGTCTGTTTTTGAGTTTTTTATGATCTTGCATATTATTCATGTTAATACATAGAGCAGAAGTTTATGTTTTTCTTTATTGCTGTGAAATACTTCATTGCATGGACATAATACAATTTATCCGTTCTACTGCTGTGGATTGTGGATCATTTACAGGTTTTGGCCATTATGAATAACACAACTATAGCCAGGTATGTGGCCCTCACCCTATCCCAATATTCTGGGAGGCTGAGGCAGGAGGGTCAAAAGATTGAGCCCAACCTGAACAACTTAGTGAGACCTTGTCTCACAATAAAAAATACGAAAATACTGGAATGTAGATCTGTGAAAACTGTGGGTTCAGACCCCTGTACTGCAAATAACAAAGCACTGTTGTGAACATTCTTGAATGTGTTATTTGATCTGTACATGTTCCTGTTAGGTAAACACTTAAGGGTGAAATTTTTGCATCAGAGGATATTTAGCTATTTTGCCATAGTAGATTATTATAGTTTTACAAAGTGATGAAATTAATTTATATTCTCACTTTACATCCTTACTGACACTTGAAATTACTAGTATTTTTAATTTTAGCTCATATGGTACATATGTAGTGAGAACTTATTCATTATTCTATGACAATCTATCAGATTTTTATATACCTATTGGCTGTTTGAATATTTCATGTCTTTTGCACATTTTTACTTTTTTATTAGTACACATTTGTAGTACATAATGATTACATTTATCATGGGAAATTGCTGCATGTAAATAACACATCTTAATTTTTTTCATACCTTGCCTTTCCCATCTCTTCATGCTCCTTTCCAACTCTTGATCCCCTTTCCTATTGGCAAAAACTCTTATTTCATTTTTTCTCTTTCCCTCCTGTCATTTATCATTTCCCTTTCTGTTTGAAAAATATCTTCCTGCTTCCTATTATTTATCTTTTATTTTGCTCTTTATTTGTATTTTGAGTTTCTCATATAAGAGGAACCATGACGTATTTAAGCTCATGTGTCTTGATTTGTTTCACTTAACACATGTTTTGATCTCAAGGTGATTCCATTTTTGTGACTCAGTCCTTTATGGCAGAATAGTTAGTATTCCATTGTGTATAATAAATACCACATTTTTTTTATCCATTTGTTAATGGGCATATAGGATTTTGCATGTTTTTCTATCAGATTTCTTGTCTCGAGTACCCAAGAAAGAGGTCATTTCAGATGTTTGTTGGATTATATATTAAAAATATCTCTTCTAGCCTTTGGGTTGCTGCTTCACTGTTTCAGTAGTGTGCATTCACTTGTTACTTTTAGTAAATAAAGTTCATATTACCAAATAAGTATTTTATGGTTAGTAATTTTTTGTGTTTTAAGAAGTATTGCCAGGTGTGGCAGCACACACCTGTAGTCCCAAGCACTTGGGAAACTGAGGCAGGAGAATTACTATGAGTTCGAGGGCAACCTGGGTTACATAGTGAGACCTTGTCTCAAACGAAGGAAAAAAAGAAAAAGAAAAATCTTTACCCTGAAGCTAAGAAGACATTCTTGTTTCTTTATATAAATACGATTATTTTAACCATTACATTTTAAAATGAAATTAAAACATTAACCATTACATTTAGTTCTATATGTAAGATAGGATTCATGGTTCATTTTTTTTTTTTCTTACATGGAAAGTCAAAAGTTCTAGTATTGAAAAAACTATCTTTTCCCTAGTGAAATGCATTAGTACCTTTGTTAATAATTCAGGTAAATTTTTATTTATGGATTCATTTTTGGAATCCTGTTTCATTAGTCTGTCTGTTGTCCTAGTGCCATACTTTAAAAATTATTGTAGTTTCATAATGTCTTGATAGCTGGTAATTTAAATGTTCCAAGTTTGTTCTTCAAAACTGCCTTTATTCTTTGTCATTGAACTCAATAAAAAGAATTTTATATTCAGCCTATTGGTAGTCTCCCACGTATCACTCTACTTCACCATTGAAGTTGGGGAGGGAACCTTGCTAGGATTTTGACTACCTTAATGTGGAATTTGTAGATCAATTTGGATATATTGGACACATTTCAATATTGAGACTTTCAGGTCAATAACCAGATTGTGTACTACTATATATTTAGTACATTTCTCTCAGAATGTTTTTATTGCTTGGAGGTCTCACACATGTTTCATTAACTTTTTAGGACATGATAATTACATTGTAGATACATTTTTGAGACATGCACACTAGACCATTTACAGATTAAATGGCAGTGCTTGGTATTTGCGTCTAAGAATGGATGAGGGCTGCAATAAAGAAGCAAGACTGACCAGGAGTTAAAATTGTTGAAAAACTGGGTGATAGACACGGGAGATTAATCATATTATTCTTTTAACTTTATGTATTTTGAAGTTTTCCATAAAAGCAGGTCTCAGAAAATGTAATGAGGCTGAGCATGGTGGTGCATGTCCTTCTGGCCATTTAGGAGAGTTAGTTGAGCCCATGAGATTGAGATCAGCTTAAGTGATGTAGCAAACACTATTTTTAAAAACCAATGAAGATGCCTGGCAAGTGCAAGACACTGAGTTCAATTCACAGTATAAACAAAACAACAATGAAGGAAACTGTAGTGTATGTGGTAGATTGAAATGCATAAATGTATAAGAAACCAAGAGTTTGCATTCTTTTTTTAAAAGAAGTATAGGCACCATTCTAAAAATAATTGATAAATGAAATTTTAAAAAATCAACTACTTACCCATCTTTTTCTCTGCATGTTATATTCCAAGATTATCAAATAGGAAGGAAAGTTTATCTTTAGAAGAAGACAGCTATTAATAAAATTCTAGGAAAGAACAGACTTAGAAACTCACAGTGCAACTCCCATTAAAATAATGATCTAGGCAGAGATACAGCTCAATGGCATAGTGCCTGTCTGGCAAATGAAAGGTCCTGAGTTCAATTCCCAGTACCCAAAAAAAGAGATCAATGATTTGTAATGCTGTTAGAGGAATAATTGTTGGAAATGAGTAAAATATAATGGAAAAGTCAAAATACAGTAAACCTGTCTCTTTGCTTAGGACTACAACTCTGAGTAGAATGCAACAGTCAACAATCTTAAGACTAAAAAGAAAACAGAAGGAGACAGATTGAGAAAGGAAGTCAAAACTTGAAGAATAACTGTGTCGTGGTAAGCTTGTACATTTTTCTTTGTATGACTCAGCATTTAACAGAATGGTGGCCTGGATTGTAGCACTACACATTGGGTAGAGCAGTTAGCAGGAACTCAAAGAGAAACCTTTTATTTCTAGCTAGGGGACAAAGAAAAATGACCTCCTCCTTTTTCTGTTACACCTGCCCTGAGACCACCTCTACTTATAAAATCTTATTGTTATGGTGGCACAGACACTTAACCCTGAGGGCAAAAATGTTCTTTCTGGCCAAGGGAATTTGGAAAGAACCCCTATGAAGCTGGATTATAATTTCATAACCCTAGAAGCAACAGAGCCCTAATTGTGTATCTGAACCCTAAAAGGTCCTGCTTTATCCAAGCTACTCATGCTCAGAACAGACCCATAGAAATATAGTCAACACTTAGTGAACTGAACTACAGTATAAACCATGGTTCAAATCCCAGATGGATCTCTGAGTGATGCATGCAGAGAATTAACCAGAACATTATAAAAGCTTTGAAATCTGAGCTTTCATGGAACCACTATCCACAAAAGGCAAGGCAAAATTTATGGTCTAAGCTTGATTTAAAAAATCAGATTTTCTAAGTGTTAATAGAACTACAGTCTTATAATCTTACTCAGAATGTCTAGGATATAGCCCATAATTCCTTGACATACAAAGAAACAGGAAAATCTGACCATTTTTAAAGGGAAAAGGCAATAGACAGATACCAAGCCTGAGAAAATCCAAATGGAATTAGCAGAAAAAAATCTTCCAGTAGCTTATCTTTCTGAGATGAAATTAAACTTGAAAGGCCAGACCTTGAGTTCATGAGATTTGTTTCTAATACTCCAAAATTTTCCTAAAATAGAAATTAGAAATAAAAAGGAATCAAATAGAAATTTAGAACTGAAAAATACAATATATGAGTACAAATTTACCACATGGACTCAGTAGCAGAATGGAGATGGTAGAGGAAAGAGTCAGTGATCTTAAACATAAATCAGAAGTCTCATCAAATCTTGTTCATCCATAACAAGAAAGAATGTATATCTGTTCTATAATTCTTGCTGAGTCCCTGGTGCACTCTGTGAAACCTGGACACAGGGCTTTCGACTGGCAAATTAATATGCCATCAACACATCATCATAGTCTTTACAATTAATTCTACTCAGGTGCTGCAAAGATCTCTCTGTTCAGTTTGAACAGCTGCCTCACACCTCATAGATTCGGTGTCTTGGTTTGTCATTATCCCAGACCTTGTCATTGCATGGTAATAACTAATGAATCAGTCAGTGGAGTAAAGTAATAATTATTATCTAATAGACTACATATACTCAAATTTTTTTTACTTGAATGTTTCTAAAGTAGGGATAACAAGGTGAATGGAAATGGACAACATGTATAAGTTAGATTGCAAAAACTTACAGTGTAAAAGAAATGAATTTTGTTTTACAAACTCCCATGTAATGATTATTTTGGTGACAACGTGCTTGATGGTGATTGTTTTCTAATTTGTGGTTCCAGGTGCTTACTTGACTAATTTTCAGATGGTTGTGAATTAATTGGCTTACTTGCCTCCACAGAAGCAACTTGGCAGTTTACCCAAGTTTTAATAGAACAAAACAAAGTGTCTATTTAATGAAAATGATTACATTGCGAATACTCACAGTCTCAAAAGCAAATATATTTTTGATGGTATTTTCAGTGACTGATTGGCCTCATTGATAAAAGTATATGTGTTAAAATATTGTCATAATATTTGTGCATATTATTTGCTTGCTGTTGAATGTTTCATGAGGAAGCTGCAACCCTAGTGTTTTTGTAATTCTACTTAATCAAATCCCTAACAAGTCAATGAGTATTTATGACACTAATGAAATTCTGTAATTTTTTTTTAGATTGATAAATTTTTTTTCTTATCCTGGAAAGCCACCTCAGAACTTTACACATATTTGGCTTTTTAAAATAATAAACAATTCCGCAAAGTTAATGGTTTAATTAATTTATATGGAGATTGTTCAACACAATTTTAGTCACTTTCGTACCTGGCATAACAAATAAAAGAGAAAATATGTTCTCATTTGGACTTTTTTGGACATTAACCAATTTGTCATTCTGAAGAATACATAAAATAGTGATAAAGTTAGACTTCAGCTGTGGTTGAAGTCATGCAACCTGAATTATCGACATTATTTTTTTCAATTTCCTTAAAGAAATATGATATAGATAGTTCATGAGTTAGGGACTTAATTACATGGGAGTTTAGTCTTTTAACTATTAGTAAATCAAATTATTCTTGGATGTTTCATCTTTCCTCAAAATATTATTGCTTTCACCAAAGAGAGACTTTGATTTGTAGTTTGTGGTAGCCAGAGCAAGACCCCCTATAAAAATATCTCTGATGTAATTCTCAGAACGTGTGACTGTTAGGTTACAAAGGAGGAAGAATTGACGTTGCTAAGTAGCCTTAAAATGAGGGAAGATTATCCTGAATTATTGTATGTTTATAATCACAAGAGTCTTTATTAGGGAAGAAAGGGAACAGAAAAGAAAGCAGCTTGAGAAAGCATGACTTGAAAATGGAGGAGGGACCTATGAACTGGGAGGAATGTGGGTGGCCTCTAGAAGCTTGAAAAGGCAAGAAACATTCTCTATTAGGTTCCAGAAAAGAATGCCTTGATTTTAGCTCAGTGACTTTGGCTCATAGAACTGTTGTAATAAATTTGTTGTTTTAATCCAGTAAGTTTGTGATAATTTATTATAGTAGCCAATGGAAGGTACTAGATAGCACCTCTGCTTAACTTTTCATTAATAATATGAAATTTATAGTATTTGAATTCTGATTTGAATAACAATTTTTCTGTGATCAGTTTTACTTTATTATATTAAGAATGCTTTTATGATTATAATATTTTGGGCACTGATGAACAAAGTCTTTGTCTATCCAGGGATCTTTGTTTTGTATTTCATAGGAGTGGTGAATAGTGAGTGTAGATAGATAATAGGGGTATGTTTATTGTGAAAGTAGAATGGGAAATGAGGCTAGAGAAGTAGATTGAAGTTAGAGAGGAAAACAAAACAAATGTTCAGACACTTTGGTTTCCCTTCAACAAATTCATTTTGTGTTATATGTGCCTGTGATAGTAAATACTGTGAATTGGAATTACTAGTTTTTATTGTCTGCATTACTTGAGCTATATTAGAGTCATAAACTCATAAACAATCATTGCATTTTGCCATCGAATGACTCCTGAAATGGCTTGTCTGACCTGATAAATGTGCAAAGGACTCAATGGCAACAAACAAAACAAAACAAAAAAGAGTTTAGACAAACATGGAAAAACAATGAAGCTTTTCTGATAGAGAATGTTGGGCAATCTGACTGGTCATACATAAACTGTCACTGTGTTTGATTTTCCTGACCATCTCAAACTTACCTTGCTCCTTTCTGCCTATACTGGGATGAGAACCACGGGCCTAACAAGGATGAAGAGACTAGGAGAGGTGTTTTTGGTGGTTTTTGTCTTCCTTTAAAGAACAAAGAAAGATCACAAAAATACTGTGTGTTTGTCTTTTTACATCTAGTAAATCACATACAATCCCAGTTTATGGGGTTGGGACAGAGGGTGTAAGTGCTTGAAATTGAGACTGTGATGGGCGTGTGGTTATTGGTAATGATGAATTCTAGGGTAGCAGAAGGAGAGTGGAAATATCAGCAGAATTAGATGGATGATAGGAAGAACACAGAATTGTTGTAAAGGAGTTCGGGGAACTAAATGACCAAGATGTTGGGGGAATCATTTTCTATATTAAAATACTGTACTAATACAGAACAGGTTTTGAAGAGGGAGTGAGAGGGCTTGTCTTGGGTATATGTGAATGGCCAAGATGAGGAGATAATTGCTCATACAGTTTGGTGGCCTGAAATTCAAAACTGGGATTTCAGGGAGGGGAGAAAGGAAAATAATTGAGAAATGAGAATGACAAAGTCCACTCCTTAAAGGGCCTGTTTATCTGAGCCATGCAAGAAAAAACAACCATTGGTTGAAAGGGTTTGAGTGAGAGCAGAACTGTTAAAAGTGAGATTTCAGTGGTAAAAACAAAACAGAGGAAATAGATGTTACAGAGGACACAGTGAAAGTATTTTGGAAATTAGGCAAAAAAATGATGGCAGGAGTGTGTTGGGATATATAGTGAGTGTATAGGGATGACAGTCCAGGTGACTTTTGAGGTTCTGGTGACTGATATAAAAGGGGTGTAGAGCATAATAAAATTTTTAATGATCTCCTAGGAGGATTTTTGTAAATATCGAGAGAGGTTTGTGAGAAACAGATTTATGAAGAGCAACCAAAGATTTAGGTCTATGCTACTGTTTCTGTCATATAAATTATCACAAACTTAATGGTTTAAAACAATACAGATTTATTTTTTACAGTTTTAAGGCTCAGATGTCCAACAGGTGTCTTGCAGTGCTAAAATGAAGGTGTTACAGGGCTGCACTCCTTAAGAACTCATGCATTACATGGGACCCACCTGATAAGCCAGGCCAGTCTCACTCTGTCAGGATTCATGACCTTAATTGCACTTGTAGAGTCCCTTCTTGCTACACAGACTAATGTAGACACAGGTTCCTTGGATTTAGGGCATGAACCTATTTTAAAGGTCATTTATTTGCATACCACACTGTCCCTCTTTCTTTTTATGTCAGTCCTCTTGGAGGGCCCACAAGAGGTTTTTGTGATGATGTCCCCAGGTTAAAGAATGCACATGTGCAAGATAATAGCAACAACAGAAATAGCATGGAGTAGAGTAGAGCATTAGAGCAGCTGGAGTCTTTATTGTATAATTCTTACACAGGTTGTTATCACGTATTTACATTCTTGTATAGTGCTGTGACCAGCTCATGCATGTTTGTCCACTGTTGAGTAATGGTTATGTAACTGTATCCCATTGTGTGCCTCCACTAGACAGCAAGGTCACGTCCTCAGATGTTCTTAGGTGCTCCTGAGCTTTGAAGCAGTCTGAGTGGTTTCTCACCTGATGTTAATATGTAGAGACCAGGATGGTATAGGTTCAGGGTCACACTACCTGTCCAGTATGTAGCTCATTCTGAGGGTTGAGTTCTTTCTGAACCTTCAGGGTTTACATGGAGTGAATCGGCTGAGGACTGATGCACATCTCAGTGTCATCTCTGAAAAGCAGATAAAGGTACATGTATTCAGAGCCAGAACAGTTTACATGAATAGGGAACTCAAATATTATTTGCAGAAATGCACATAGGTGAAATAGGCTTATGGTACACTAAGAAAACTTAGTTTTTGTTTGTTAAATGAGTGTTTTGAAATAGCTAATGTCTTGATACTGAACTAGAGTTTTAGTGTCACATGATGTTTGTTTTGGTCAGAATCTTCTCTGGTTCTAAGAAGTCTGGTTCTTAAAACTGGTTTGGGAAGTGACTTTTGTTTTCATTGGTCAATTTTTAATTTAAGTTTGTCGTAGAAACTACTGTTGAATCAAGAATGCCAGTATTTTACATCACATATGCAAGTATGGTCTCATTCATTGTCAAATAAATCAAAAACTATTGTCTAATTCCATTTTTTCTCATACATTATGACAAGTAATTTTAGAAATATTTGGGCTTTTCTTTGCAAATTAAAATTGTCCTCTTACAAATAATGATCTTTTCTGTTATAGAACAAAGTTAGTAATCTGCAGAAGAAAGTTAGAATTTTTCAGAAATGGTAGTATAAATGTAATTAAAGATTGTTGCTTGTATTTTGTGTACCAGTCAGTTAAATATCTGCACTACTTTTAATTAATGTTGACAGATCCATCAGTCCTCAAAATATCTGATATCAAATATAACAAACCTAAACTTGAAAGCAGGTCAATGGGTCAATAGGTTTTTAGGTTAAAACAAATTGTAGTTTCAGTCTTTTTAACATAAAGGTCTTGGGTTTAACCATTTTAATTAGTGTAAAGAATTAGAAGAAGTTAAAAGGAATTTTCCTTTTAAATTATGTGAGCAGTGCACAGGAAAATGGTCTCTGTTACATTGTTTTTGTTTTCTAGAATAAACATGTATTTTATCTTAGTTTTCTTACATAGGGTCAGAGCTTTCAGCACTAGACAATTGAAAGCAAAAAGACAGTATTTAAATTTCTGATTATAAAGTAATTCATGTTTATTGGAGAAATTTTAGAAACTATTGAAGAAAAAGTAAAAACATACAGTAAATAACTCAAGAACAACTACTTGATACTGTGGGCATTTTTAGGTTTTTTGTTTATGATGCTGTGTATTGAACTCATGGCCTTTGAACTAAGATACATCCCTAGCCACACATACCTTTTTTTTTCTTTTAATTTTGAGCAAGATCTTGCTGTGTTGCTCAAGCTGAGCTTAAACTTGCTATCCTCCTGCCTCAGCCTCACAGAATGTTGGGTTTACAAGATGCACCACTGTTCCCAGCTAGGTGTATATGTTAATGCCTTTGTTACTACAAGTAGACATTTATATTCTTTCTAGTGTTACTATTTTAAATATTATTGCAATGAATGTAAGATTTAGAATGTATTTCTGGTTATTTCTCAAAAGGAAGTATGGGTCAAAGGGCATAAATATTTTCAAGCTATTGAAGGGTTTTTTTTTTCTTTTTCTTTTTACGAGAGAGCAATTCTTTCCGTTCCTAGTTTATACAATGATTTTAAATCATGAAATGGTGTTGAATTTGATGAAACGTTTTTTCTGCCTCAGTTGGGGATCATTGTGTGACTTTGTTTTTCCTGTTAACATGGTATGCCTGTTGATTGTTTTGTATATGGAACCATTATTCTTGCATCCCAGAATGCAAGAGTGGGACAGATCAAATGCAACATGCCTTATGTGATCATAGTATATGGTCGTTTTAATGTGCTGTTGAATTTGCTTTCCTGGTTTAGGTGAGAATTTTTCATCAATATTCACTAGAAATTTTAGATTGTGGTTTTCTCTGTAGCAGAAACTTTCAATGATACAAACAGCCTGCTGCAGCACATTGGCATATGTTCACTAACATTGCTCAATAGGATTTGTTTTGTTTGCCTGTCAGCGTGGTACTGACCTTACAGAATGAACTTGTTTCTTTCATGTTCAGCTTTGTTGGAAAAATCTGAGGATTGGTATTCATTCACTCAGTGTTTGTTAGTCAGTAAAGCCATCTAGCCCTTGAGTTTTCCTTGTTGAGAAATTTTTGAGTACTGATTCAATATACTTACAAGTTAGAGATCTGTTCGGAATTTGTTTCTTCATTATTTGGTCTTAGTAGGCTATTTATTCATAGAAATTTATCCATTTCTTCTAGATTATCTAACTCATTGGCATGTAATTTTTATGGTAGTCTTTTTTTTTTTTTTGCAGTCCTGAGGATCAAACTCACGACCTTATGCTTGCCAAGCAGGCACTTATGCCACTGAGCTAAATCCCTGGCCCTTATGGTAGTCTTCTATCCTTTCTATTTTACGACTTTGATTATAATGTCTTCTCTTTCATTTCTGATATAACTTGGATCTCTTTTCTTTGTTTTTGCTAATTTTGTTGATTTTTTTTTAAAGTGAATTTTGTCAGTTTTTCTATTTTTTGTCCTAATCTTTATTTTTTCCTTCCTTCTGCTGACTGTTGGCCTAATTTGTTATTTTTGTAGTTCCTTGAGGAACAAAATTAATTACTTAAAATCTTAATTAATTTTTAATGTAAGCATTTATGGCTATGAAATTCCCTTATAGTACTGGTTTTGCAATAGGTCATAAATTTTGGTATATTGTATTTTTATTTGCCTCAAAATACTTTCTAATTTCTCTTTTGATTTTTCCCTTGACCCTTTGGTTATTTAAGAGCATTGTTTAATTTCATGTGTTTGTCAGTCTTCCACTTTTCCTTCTATCTTGGTTGCTATTTTCATTCCATTGCAGTCACAAAAATACTTGGTATGATTTAAGTCATCTTACAAACTTGTTAAAACTTTTGTGAACTGACATGTAATCTATCCTAGATTATGTTCTCTGTGCACTTAAAAAGAATATATATCATGCTGCTGTTGGATAGGATGTTCTGTGTGTATACGCTAGGCTTAGTTGATATGTAATGTTTAAGTTTGCACTTGATTAATTTTCTGCCATCTGTGCATTGCTGAAAGATAGGATGTTGAAATTGCCTATTGTGTAGTTGTTTCTTCAGTTCTGTTGACATTTGCTTCTTGTGTGTGAGTGCTCTGACCTTTTTTGCATATACAGTTACAATTGTAACTTTCAAATGAATTTTGTAATATTCTTCTTTGTCTCTTGTGACAAGTTTTTGACTTATCCAATATGAGTATATCCATTCATGTTTTCCTTTGATTAGCCATTGGCATGGAGTATCTGTTTCTGTTCTTTTACTTTCAACCTAAAGTGAGTCCCTGATAGGTAGTTTATAGCTGAAATTTAAAAAATCCAGCCAGTCATTCAGTATCTTTTGATTTGGGAGTTTAATCTACTTACATTTAAATTAGTTGCTGAAAGAAAGTGACTTGTTTTCTATCTTGTTCTCTTGTTGTTCTTTTCCTGTTTTCCTTTATATTTTGTTGTTTATTGGTATTATTCTTTCCTTCTTTTCTTTTATATATCCTCTATAAATATTTTCTTTGTGGTTAATATGGGTCTTATATAGAAATACCTTATAACAACCTATTTTAAGCAGATACCTTCATTTGCATATGAAAACTGCTTTTACTCTTCCTCTATGTTACTGATGTCACAAATTGCATCCACTTATATCATGTATTTATTAACATTTTGTGGTTATTTTTTTGTTTTTGTCTTTTTTGGTACTGGCAATTGAACTCATGACCTTGTGCTTGCCAGGCAGGCATTTGTGCCTACTGAGCTAAAATTCCTGACCCTATTTTTGTCTTTTAAATTCTGTACTAAGATTCAGTGATTTTGTTTATTCATGATTTTAAAGTTACTTCATTTTCTCTCAGAAACAATTTATAGGATTTATAATTTGTTAGGTGGTTTTGTAACATTTCCCTAAATTTTATTTTAAAATTATTTAAATTTTTTTAATAGTAAAATTTTATGTAAGTTAGGTAAATCTAACGTTATTTTTCTTGTTTAAACAGACTTCTGAGATTGATGGTTGGTCATATAGAAGAAGCCCTTGAACTTTTATTATTCTGAAAAATCAGTTCAAAAGACTCAAAAGTACAAAAGGTAAAGCTAGGTGCATCTTAAAAGGCACCATAGAATGACATTTTTCCAAAATATTGTACAGAAGAACCTATGAATTATTTTGCCACACTAATTTGAGGAATGTTTTATTTAAAAATTTTCTCTTTTGTGGTAATTTATCCCAAAACATTTATTGTACAACAGTTATGTCTAGATACAACTTCAGATAGTCAGTATACAGTGGTGAACAAGACAGAAGCCAACCCTGCTTCAGGATTTTGTTTTAGAGGAAGGCAAATAGTAAACAAATGAGGAAATTGTGATTAGTACTGAATGGGGAATTAAAAGGGATAATGTGATGGAGACCAGTGACTACTTTCATTAGGTAATCAGAGAAGGCTCATTCAAAAAGAGTCATTTTGTTTGAGAGTGAAGTGTGAAGAAAGTTCTAGACATGTGCAGATCTGACAAAAGAGTAAGTCTTTTATTTGCAGTCTACCATGTTTCCCAACAGTGGAACCAGGGTGATCATGGTATACTTCAGGAAGAGAGAGTAAATGTGGCTGGAATATAGTAAATAATGGAGTAAGTATATTAGCACTTACTAGAGTCAGAAGTAGAAGAATGCAAGAGATCTGTTGGTGTGCTAAAGACTTGAAGCATCCAGCTGAGGGCCTGGATGCCATAGCAGTGTCCGCACTGGTCTAGCTAAATGCCTAAAGTTCAGTTATTTCCTCCATGAATCCACCTGGAGACCTAGAGCCCATGGCAGTGTCTCATGCAAGTTTGTAACAAGGCTCTGTACTGTGAAGGGCCATAGGTCAGTGGTGGAAGCTAGAAAGTCTGTGCCAGTCAGGTGAAGGATCTGTGCCTGCATGGCTGAAGAATCTGGATTCGAGCCAGAAAGTGATGATCTGGCCGAAGACCAGGACCTTACACACCTAAGAGAACAGCACCCATCACTGGAGACAGAAGAGCAAACTTTTTATCAGGAAAACCAGTCGTGGCAAGTTTCTCCAGGAAAGTCAGCAGCATTCAGTCTTCCCCTCCTGTTCTCCCTTTATGCTGTTTTGCCACAGTATTCAGGTGGGTCTTCCATCACACACTGACTCAGTTCTCCTGGGCATTCCCACTGAAATTGGCCATTACTTAATTCACAGAAAGTATATGGAGAGGAGATTACAAGAAGGTCAGGCTGGAAAAGAAAACTGACAGAGAAGCAGATTTACTGAAGAGAGTCAAATATTCTTAAATGGCTGTTATACTTAGAATACCTTTAAAATCTGTAGAAATGTCACAAAGATACTGCAGATATATGAGTGCAGTTGAAAATCTGATCTAAGATCATGTAGTTAGCACCACTGACATACAGAAGTACTCAGTCAAATTTCTGGATTAAATTGTCTCAGAAGTGTGTAAACAGAAATTGAGCATGGCCCTTTCACTTGCCAGTATTAATCATAGAAGGAGCAGCAGCCAGTATGCGTGGAAAAGCAGGAAAATGTTCTGTCACAGAAACCAAGAAGAGATTATATTTAACAAATAGTAACAATCAGCTACATCACATCTACCAAGAGCTCAAAAAGACAATACAGTAGCCATTAGATATGTCAGCATGAATGTTTCCTATTATTAAGAGTAAAAATTCTCAGTGAAGGGATAGGAATGAATGTCTAATTAAGACTGATGAAGAGGGAGGCACTTCTAGTTAGATACAGCAAACAATATAACTAAATTTCATGCATTTTTTTGAACACCATTAAAGCATTTGGCTGTAAATAAAAGGAGTTTGCAAATGATGTAACCTCATAGAGACAACGAGAATGGGAGCAGAAACCATAATAATAAAATTTTGAAAACTGGAGAGCAAAAGAAAATGCAGTAACTTTCTTTCCTAGAATCTTGAGCCAGTTTTGGGAAAACTGAGAAACTTTTGGTAGTATAGAACCTCTAAAATTCTCATGAACAGGAAGCACTCTGCTTCTGAAATTGAGTAATGGTGGCACTAAAGCAGAATGATTCTTTACAAATTTATTTAAGAGGTGACTATACTCTATAACTCTTTTTCCTAACTTTGAAACTGAATCAGTTGACTACTTTGGTATCTTAGCAGAAGTCTGGAGACTTACTCTTTGAGAAGGTTAAGATAGCCACAAATAAAGCTGAGGATGAATGAGGGTAAACTAGTGAAAATACAGGATTAAGAACCCAGGCTATCTGGTTTCTATGCTCTTCAGATGAGGGGGTGAAAAAATTTTCTATGATTGTAATTAGCCTAACAGAAAAGATCTGAAAATAATTATGTTGAAAAATCCCTTAAAGAAGTATTCCAACCTGTACCATGGCAGTAAAGTTCTCAGTCAGCATGCTTTGTCACTGTTGTAGTCAGGGTTTACAAGGGAAAAGTAAAGAATGTGGGAGATCTGTCCATGCTCTAGAGACCCAGTGAATCCAGCTAAGGGCCTGGATCCCATGGCAATGTCCTTCACAAGTCCAGCTGAAGACTTAGAACCCATAACAATATCCCTCCACAAGTGCACCTGGAGGCCTAGAGCCTGTTACAATGTCTCATGCAAGTCTATATCAAGGATCTACACTGGTAAGGCCCAAAGGTCAGTGGTGGAAACTAGAAAGTTTGTGCCAGCTGGGTGAAGGATCTGTGCCAGCAGGCTGAGGGATTTGCAATGGTGCCAGGAAGCGACACTTAGATAAGGACCGGAGCTTCCCCAACAACCATAGCCATGTCAGCAACAGCAAGGATCCAAGCTCCAATAATAACAGAATTCATATCAGGAAAACCAGCATGACAGGCTTCTCCAGGAGAATCAGTAGCACACCATCTTGCCCTCCAGTTCTCCTTTTTACATTGTTGGCAGCAGTCCTCAGATAGGTGTTCCAAATTCAAAACCATGGTGATTCAATTCATGGGTGTTACATGTTGACCATTAGTCACCACAGTCGCAGAGCTTCTGTAATAATCTTTTCAGTATTCCCCTCCTTAAATACAAGTCTGTGGCCAGAGATCACTAGATATTTGAGAAAAACATCTTCTATGAGAGATGATCAAACTGAAAGAGAAAAAAACCAAATTAAGGGAAATGGAGACCAAACAGAAAGGTAGAAATTAAATGCAAATCTATCATGTAATGGTTTCAGAAAAGTGAAAAAGAGGAGGTGCTACATCTATGACACATGAAAGACAAAACAGAAGTAAAATTGGACATGGAAAACTCAGTGAATGGGTTGAAAAATGGGTATTTCAAAAATAAAGCAAACTTAGTGAATGGGTTAAAAAATGGGTATTTCAAAAGTAAAGCAAAAACACAAAACGGAGCAAAAAACTAAAAAAAAAATAAGAGGAACTGTCTAGGACTGCATTCAAATACCAATAGGATTTCTAGAAAGATAATAGCAGAAATAAAAGCAAGAGACAAAAAATAGGAAATGATTTGAGAAAACTATCCAGAATAAGAAGACATGAGTTTCCAGTTAGAGCTTATTGAGTGACCAATACATATATAAAAGTAAATCTAAAACAGTACACATCACTATTTTAGAACAAAGTGTAGCATCAAGGGTGACAGAACTGGGAAATTACATGCAAAGAATTAGTAATCAGAAGGACTTTGGACTTTTTGACACCATATTGAAAATGTGAAAACAGTGCAGCCTTCAGAATTCTGAAGAGAAAAATGATTTCCAAACCAGTGTGTAGTAATCAGCTACTCTTACCTAAGGATAGAGATTGATTGAATGTGGTTTTGAGTGAGTGGTGTTAAGGATTGAACCAGGGCCTTGCACAAGCTAGGCAAGGACTTTACCACTGAGCTATGCCCCTAGTCCTTTTTCTTTTGTATTTTGATACAGGGTCTTGCTAAGTTGCTCAGGCTGGCCTCAAAATTTTAACATTTCCTATAGGTCAAAATCTAAAGATTAAAGATATCAGAGACAATTCAGACTTGTGAGATCTTAAAAAAAAAGTATCTGCTATGTCCCCTTTCTTAGGCACATGTTTGAGAAGTTACTCAGCAAACCAGAACTAAACTAAAAAAGATAAAGACATGGGAGACAAGAAACAGGGAATATATCTTAACTAGAGACCTAGGGATTCATCTGGATAATAATGATCCTAAGATGGCAGACAGCTAGCTGGTCACTAAGTGTAGTAAATAACACCCAGACTCAGTAGAAAGAGCTTAGAAGATTCCAAGAGAAATAGTTCTGAGAAGGTGAAATTGGTACTGTTTGTAATGTGTTCAAAGATATAGAGAGATTTAGATAGGGAAAAGTTTGTAGCTAAATTGATAATAAATATGCACAAAGCTAAACAGTAAAAGAAAACATTAACTCTAGGAAATATTGCTCAGAAAGGAAAAATGTTATATGAATTGTATACTTTATGGTTCAGCTACGAATTTTGTTTCCAATCATAATGTTAACTCATTATTAATAACAACTTGAAATCACAGTATTGGGAAATTGGGGAAGTGTATATATATAAGAGGATGAAGTGGTAAAAATAGTCAAATTTTTATTCTCTTAATGGAATTCAGTAAGTGATGGTTAAAAAACAAGATACTATATTTTTTAAAGCTAAAAAAGATACTTTTTATATTACATTAAAAGAACTTGAACTGGAACTGTCCAGGTACCCTATCTGAAACTGAATGAATGACTTAAATAAATCATAAAGTAATGAAAGATACTACAGCTAAGGGGTTAAATACCAAAAGAAACAAATTAAAAATGATTGAAAGTGAGAAATGGGATTAGAGAACAGAGGATTTCTGATTTTTTAGTAAGTTTTATAAAACTTACTAAAAACTGTAAAAAATTTTACATGCCTACATAGATGAAAATAACCACTGACTTTTTTTTTTTTTTATAAAGGAGAGAATAGAAGTAAAACATTGAAATAGCAACTGTACACAACTCAAAGCAATTTTCTGGGCAGAGGAAGCAAAAAAGTAGGGCAGTAGCTGAAGAGGGGGTTGATAGGTCAAGAGAGGCTTTTTTGATTTGTTTTATTTTTAAAATAAGGAATACTAAGATGTGTTGATCAAAATAATTAAAAAAGGAGAAAATGCTGCAGAAGTGGGAAGCCTTTGAAGGTAGCATCCAATGGGATTCAGAAAACAAGAAGTATAACATTAATAATGATCCATTCAGTTTATTTTTTATTACAGGATTATAATGGCTCTTTTCTAAAGATGCACGGATAGTGATATTTCCTAATTATGTGTAACATTGTATGCTAAATTAAAAGCATTTCTGTTTTTGTATTTGCCAAATTTGACCATCCATGACATTTCTTAGTTGCTACTATCTGTCCCTATCTAAGAAAGGTAAATGTTTCTTAAAGCTAGTCCTCTTCCCCTGCCAGTATTGGGGATTAAACCTAGTACCCTGCACATGTCAAGTCAGTGCTTTACCAAAACCTACATTCCCAGCAGTTTGATCTTTATATTTTTTTCACTTTGATTAAGTTTATTGGTACTGTTTAAATATCCATGGCAATCATACAGATCATATGAATCATAGGGAATTTGTAACTGAATATGATATATCGTGATTTCTCTTTTTTTCCCAATCCCCTCCCTTCAACCTCTTGTCCCATCCTTCCTTTCCCTCTTTGCCTCATAGTTCCCTTTCTTTTCAATAATTTCTTCCTATTTTACAATACCTGTTGTAAACATTTGTCCTTATTTACACTTTTGATTTCTCACATCAGAAAAACAATGTGATATTTACACACGTGTGTGCAATTTATTTCACTTGCGAGTATGGTCTCAAGGTACGTACATTTACCTATAAATGTCTCCAGTCTATCCTTGGTGGCTGAGTAGTACTCCATTGTATAAAAAACCCACATCTTATCCAATCCTCAGTTGACGGGCACTTGGCTTGTTTCCAAAATTTAGCTATTAAAAACAGTTCTGTAAATATAGATTGTGTGCATATATTGCTGTGGTATGATACTTTTAATTCTTTTGGGAAAATACCAAGAAGGGGACTAGCTGGCTCAAATGTGACCTCTAATCCTAGATTTTTGAGAAACCACTCTGATTTCTACAGTGGTTGAACCAGTCTGTACTCGCAACAGGGAAGAAGAGTTCCTTTTTCCATACAACTCCTCAGGCATTTGTTATTGGTTGATTTCTTGATAATAACCATTCTTTCTGGAATGAGATGGAATTTCAGCATAGTTGTAATTTTCATCTCTTGAGTGGCCAGTGATGTTGAACATTTTTTTATAGGTTTATTTTCTGTTTGTATTTCTTCCTCATTAGTTATGTATTTATCTCAGATGCTCATTTTTGATTGGGTCTTTCAACTTTTTTATTTTTTCCATTTCTTTTTATGTTGTAGGTATTAGTCCTTTGTTTGAGGAACAGCTAGCTAAAATATTTTCCCACTCTGGTTTATCTTTTTACACTGTGGTAATTTGTTTTGCTGTGCAAAAGCTTTTTAATAGGATGAGATCCCAGTTATTGATTCTTTGTAGGATTTCCTGTGCACTCAGGATTTTGTTCATGAAATGTTTGCCTGCACATGTCTTCAGGATTTCTACCTATTTTCTCTTCCAGTAAATGTAGTGTTTCTGTTTTAATACTTAGCTCTTGAATCATTTTGACTTTAGTTTAGTGCATGGTGAGAGACATTGGTCTAGCTTTAGTCTTTGGCATGTAGAAAGCCAATTTTTCCAACACCATTTATTAAAGAGACTTTCTTTCAGTGAACATCTTTGTCAAAGATGAGGTGGCTGAGTGTGTCTGCATCTTCCATTCCATTCCACAGATGCTTTGGTCTGTTTTTCTTTGCCAATACTATGTTCATTTTATCACAATAGCTTTGTAATATAATTTCAGGTCAGGGAATGTCATGCACTGTGACTTACCTTTGTTGCTCAGAATTGCTACGTCTTTTCTGATTCCAAATGAATTTTAGGAATGTGTTCTCTAATTCTGTGAGGTATTAAGTCTAACAGTTTTGAGAATAGGACCATTTTTACTATGTTGGTTCTTCCTACCCATGAGCAAGGGATATCTTTCCATTTTCTGATATCCTCTTCAATTTCCTTTTTTTTTTTTTTTTAGTTTTTTTAATTTAAAGAGAAAAAAATAGGAAAAGGGTATAGATGATGCAGAATTTAAAAAAAGATAAACAGTAAGAAATCACTAGTTAATAAATTATATATTGCCCTCTTAGAAATAGTTGCTCAAGTTACAAAATTAAAGCATACAAAGTAGATATTCAAACAGACTGTGAACAGTTACGCCTGCATGAGCCTCTACATGTATTTCTATCCTTTCTGTATTAGAGGGAAAAACAAAACATAGCAAGACAAAACAAATTCCTATAAAAAACATGAAACCAAAAAGTCATATAAAACCACAGTACAAGGTGATCTACAATGATTGCTGTGTTGTCTCTTATTATCTTCAATGGAATTGTCTATATCATCAGGCATAATTGAATATAGCAGTATAATTGAATATAGCAGTACATAACAATATTAGTAATAACAAAACATTGTAGACAATGTAAAACTTCAAAGGCAGATAATAATCGAACCAGAGTGGGTATCCTAGTGAATGTTGCCATCTTCATTGTAGATGCCTATACTCTCAGACTTGATACTATCAATCATAACAGCTTTGAATAAAATCTATCAATACAAAACAACAATCTAACAAACCTGATTCAATTAAGATTAGTCATGGTAAGACAGTGTAGTTGCCTATACTCTTGGACTTGATACTATCAATCATAACAGCTTTGAATAAAGTCTGTCTATACAAAACAGCAATCTAACAAACCAGATTCAATTAAGATCAGTCATGGTAAAACACTGTAAGTTATATAGAGCTTCAGATTAAGTTAATAGGAAATTGAGGATGATTACCATACTATGTCCTGCTATTTTCGGGATAACTGACAGTGCCCTCAAATGTAGTACAAGTACAAACTGGAACAGAATATAATCCATCTAAGGGTGGTGTAATGTGGGTTTTTGAATCCTAGTACACTATTAACAATATCCTCCACCTTCTTCTTTTAGACTATTCCTCCCCTTTCACTCCCACAGGGTGCTCCACCAACTCCCTCAGTTTTTAGATTGGGGGGGGCAACCTGCTCTTTACCTAAGTGGTTCCAAACCTCCTCGCTCCTGGACTTGATCTGAAGTTGTATTCCTTTACCTACAAAAGCCTCAAGGTTTTCCTTCATTATAGCTGAGTACTTCTCTACTGTGCATAAGTATCCTGTCTTTCCAGCCTATCTGCAGGTGCTGGTCGAGTAGCCCCTATTTCTCTCTGGCTCCATGTCACATAGAATATTGTTTTCTCATATTTGATTTTCGGTCCATAAACTCTCTCTCAGGTTGATTATATTCCCTATACAGAGCATCTCAATGGATCCTACCTCCTGATCTACTCTGCCTGTATTATTTTTTTTAGGATATCAAGGCCATCTATGTTAGAGATTATAGCCAACCTTCTCTGCTTTGTTTCTGCTATGCTATTTTTCTGCCATTGTTTGTCTAGTTTTCTCCTTCATTCTATTGCCTGCCCTGTTCATTGAGGCCTTTCTACCACTGTTCCTGAAATCCTGGTATTTTTTTTCTCTTTCTCTAGAATGTCCTTCAGTATTCTCTGTAGGGTTGAATTGGTGGTCACAAATTCCCTCAGTTCCTCTTTGTCATGGAAGCATCTGTTTCTCCATTTATTTCTAGTGACAGTTTTTCAGGGTACATCAATTTGGGCTGGAGGTTATTTTCTTTCAGGGCTTGGATTACTTCACTCCAAGTTCTTCTTGATTTGATGGTCTGTGTCGAGAAGTCTGCCATGATCTTGATTGGCTTTCATTTATAGGTAAACTGTTTATGGCTTTTAATATTGTTTTTATATTGAATTTCTGGTATCTTGAGTATTGTATGTCTGGGTGTAGATCTGTTTTGGTTGAAGGTGGCTGGAGTTCTGTATGCCTTATATATCTGAATATCATTTTCTTTTCTCATGCTTGGAAAGTTTTCCTTAATTATTTCTGTAAATAGCCTTTGTAATTCACCTAGTTGTATTCCTCCTTCTTCACTCACATTTCTTATTCTTAAATTATGGATTCTCTTGTCATCTTCTAGCCTTTGTATTGTTACTACCTGTTCCCTTGTTATTTTTAAGAGATCTTTCCTTTCATGATCACAAATTGCAAACTTGTCTTCAAGTTTTGATAGTCTATCCTTAGTTTCTTTTAGGCAGTTTTGCCAGCTTTCAATGGAGTTTTTAATTTCCTGGTAATCTCTTTGAATCTGCTTCATGTATTCTAAATTTTCTTTATATTCTTTATCGAAGGTTTCACTTCTTTTTTTGTGTTCCTCCCTTCTTCCATCTGTGTCTTCATGTGAAATGTCTTAGGATTTCTTTTATTAATCTACTTATATTTTGCTTTACCTGATTTAATATTTCAGTTTTGAGCTCATCTACAAGGTCCTGCAGATATCTCTTGATGTCTGTTGAAGCCATGTCTGATGTTGCATGTTTGCTGCCCTCATTCTCTTTTGTATTTCCCTCTCCTGAATCAGTGTTCTCAGGGTTTTGGGCTGGGGACTTCTTTTTGTTTCTATCTCTTGTCATGTTTTTGGTTACTTCCATACAGGTGTAGAGTGGCGGTCCCAGCCCCTTCCCTTGTTGGTTATGCTTCTTCTGAAGCACGTTGGCGAGGGATTTCTGCCCTCTCCTGTTTGCTTTTGGTCATTGAGGTATAGGCAGGGGCTGTGTATGCTGGCCCCTCCCCAAAGCTTCTCTGACCAGTCGCAGAGGTTGTGTGAATTTAGGCAGCTGGAGAGTGCTGTGGTTGCAAATCTCAGCTTCTGCAATTGTAGCCTTGGAACTGCATGTTTGACCAGCTCTTTTGCCTTTAGTGTCTTCTTGAGTAGAGAGGATCCATCTCTCTTGGTCTGGATCTCTTCATGACATTTTATTCCGGCATGAGTTGTCTCTCTCAGAGAGGCTGAGTATCTTGCTGCTCAACAATCTGCCATCTTGAGTCTCTCCCTGCTTGATCTCCTTTTTCAGAGTACATTTTCAATGGATAGATCTTTTACTTCGTTTGTTAGATTGATTCCTAAGTATTTCATTTTTTTCCCAATGCTATTGTAAAGGATGTGGTTTTCCTAATTTTACCCTCTGTGAGCTTGTTGCTTGTGTACAGGAATTGACTGATTTTTGAGTGCTAACTTTGTACCTACCTATGCAGAGAAGTTCAGGCTACAAGTCTTTTGGTGGTACTTTTGGGGTCTTGTGTGTAGAATATCATGTCATCTGCAAATAATGATAATTTAACAGCTTCTTTTCCTGTCCTTATTCCTTTTATTTCTTTCTCTTGTCTAATTGCTCTAGCTAATGTTTCTAGAACTATGTTGAATTGGAGTGGTGATAGTGGACATCTTTGTCTTGTTGCTGACCTTAGAGTGAAAACTTTCATGTTTTTACCATTTACATAGGTGGTTTGTGTTGAGAAGTCTGCTGTGATTGTAATGAATTTTCATTGACAGGTGATTTGTTTCTTGTTTCCAACTTCTGTGAAAACTGTTGGCTTGTCTTAGATGACTTTTATCAAATTGAGAGAAAGAGCATGTATTCCAATTTTCTGTAGGTTTTTTTTTATCATGAATGAGTATTCAACATTGTCAAATGCTTTTTCTGCATCTGTTGAGATGATCATGTGATATTTGTCTTTGACTCTGTTATGATGTATTACATTTATTGATTTCTGTATGTTGAACTACCACTGCATTTCTGGGATGAATCCTACACGGTCATGGTGAATAATATTCTTGATATCTGTTGCATTCTGTTTGGCAGTATCTTATTGAGGATTTTTGAGTCTATATTCATTAGGGAGATTGGCCTGTAGTTTTCTCTTTTAGTTGGGTATTTCTCGGGTTTTGGTATCAAGGTAATACTTGCTTCCAGGAATGACTTGGGGAATATTACTTATTTTTCAGTTTCACTAAAGAGTTTCATCAGTAATAGCATAAGGTCTTTTGTATATTTCTTATAGAATTTAGCAGTAAATCCATCAGGATCCGGGCTTCTCTTTGTTAATAAGTTTTTAAATACATGTTAAATTTCATTAATATTTGGTTATTTAGAATTTTTAGATCTTCTTGATTCAACTTTGTTAATTCATATGTATCTAGGAATCTGCCCATCTTTTTTTTTTTCCATCTTAAGAGAGCATGGGTTCTTGATGATCATCTGTATTACCACAGGATTACCACATCTGTATTACCTCAGGATTCTTTGTGATTTCACCCTTTTTATTCCTGATTGTCTGAATTTGAGTCTTTTTCCTCCCTCCCTAAGTTTGGCTAAGGGTTTATTGATCTTATTTAATCTTTCAACAAACCAACTCTTTGACTCATTGTTTCTTTATATTGTTTTCTTAGTCTCATTTGGATTAATTTCTGCTATGTTTATAATTTCCTGCCATGTAGGAGTTTGGGGTTTCATTTTTTTTTTTTCCTAGAAGTTTGAGGTTCAAATTATTTGAGCCGCTTTTCTGAGGTGAGAATTCACTGCTAAAAATTTCCTTAAGACTTTTTCATTGTGTCCTCTAAGTTCTAGTATGTTTTTATCAGCATTATCAATTAAGTATTGATACTATTTAATTTTTTCTTCATTTTCACCTCTGACCCAATGGTTTAGGAGGGTGTTAATTTCCTGGTGTTTCCATAGTTTTTGTGGTGTCTTTTACCATTGATGCCAACTTCATTGCACTGTGGTCAGATGATACCTGTGAGATAATTTCAGTTCCTTTGCATTTACTTAAGCATTTTCTGTGGACTAGTATGTTGTCTATTTTGAAGAAGAATGTCCAAGTACACCCTTGAATAATGTGTATTGTGATGTTGTAGGGTAAAACACTGTACTCATCTACTAATTCCATCTGTTCACAGGTTTGATTAACTCTGATATTCTTTTGTTGATTTTTTTTTTTTTTTGGCCTAGTTGATGTGTCTGTCTGTGACAGTGTTATACTAAGGTCTCCCAGAATAATTGTGTTAGTGCTTATTTTGTTTTTCATCTCCTTTAATATTTGTTTTATTAGTTGAATGCACCTATGTTTGGTGTATCTATATAATTGTTATCTCTTCTTGGAATTTTCCCTTAACAAGTATGTAGTGAGCTTCTTTGTATATTTTGACCAGTCTTGGCTTGAAGTTCATATTGTCTGCAAATAAAATAGCTACGCCTCTTTTTTCTGGGTTCCTGTGGCACGGAGTAGTATTTTCCATCCTTTGACTTTTAGTCTATGGGTTAAGTATATTTCTTGAATGCAGCATATTATTCAATTTCACTTCTCAGTCCATTCTGCCAGTCTCTTTCTTTTGGATTTTTTAATTAAGACCATTTACATTAATAGTTATAACTGATATGTATTGGCTTATCCTTTTCATATTATTTTCCTGTTGTTGGTTCCATGTTTTTCACCTCTTCAATTGGTTGCCCTGCCTAGTAGCTGCTTTCTGTTGGTATTCTTGGAATTGTATTCTTCTTTATCTCTTACTAAAATATACTACAGAGCTTTTTGGAGAGCTGGTTTGGTGGTAATGAATGTCTTCAGTTGTTCTTTGTCATAGAAGTATTTTGTTTTTCCATTGATTGTGAAAGGTAAGTTATACAGGGTATATCAGTCTGAGTTGGATGTTGTTTTCTTTTAAAGTAAAATAAAGTATTCTTGAAATACTTCACTCCAAGCTCTTCTTGACTTGAGGGTTTATGTTGAGATATAATGCAGCAATTATAATGAATTTTCATTTTTAGGTGATTTGTTTCTTTTTTCTAACTCCTTTTAATTTTTTTATTTTATTTCAAAGAGAACAAAACCCAACAAAACAAAACAGAATAAAGCCAGTCAAAACACAGCATTGAAAGTAGTACAGAACTTCAAAATAGGACAATAGGAAGTCAACAATAGTTATCATAATATATCTTGCTATCTTCACAGTAGTTGTCCATACCATCAGACATAGCAAAATTAGAATAAAAGCCATCAAAACAAAACATTGAATAAAACAAAACAGTAAATTGGAACAAAACAAAACAGTGAGATGTGCAATACTCACTGTGTCACCCACAGTGAGTAACAATACTGCGCATTATTATCTTCAAAATAGTTGCTCAGGTTACCAGATGCAGGAATAAAATAAAATAGTAAAATGGAATAAAACATTGGATTTCAGAAACAAGGCAGGAAAATATTCCCCACAGTTGACACAATGCACACTGCCTTCCTCCAAGTAGATGCCCAGACCACCAGTGCCAGGCCTACAGAGTCAACCAAAAAATACAAGCATCAAGTTATTCCCTTCCTCTCAGTTGCTATCATCTCACCCCAAGTCCTCCAAATCAGTGGGGTGGGGGTAGAGTGCTCTACTGGTTTTTCAGCCTATGCACCGGCTGGTTGATGAGAAGGCATAGTTTCTCTTCTTGCTGAGGCTCTTACCCATCAGTATAGTGGCACTTATTTCATGGGAAGACATAGTTTCTCCAACTTCTTTTAATATTCTGTTCTTGGGCTGAATTTTTGGAATCTTGATTATTATATATGCCTTTGTGTAGATTTATTTTGGTCATGGCTCTTTAGAGTTCTCTGTGTCTCACTATTTGTATGTCAGCTCTTTTTCCATGTTTGGAAAGTTTTCTGCCATTAGTTTTATGAAGAGGTTTTTGTGTGTGTGTGGTATTCGTACTATCTTCTGCTTTCTCATTGACTCTGATCAATCTTATGTTGTTTTTCTTTGCTTCATCTTGCAGCTGTTGAATTGATTTTTTTTTCATGGTCCTTTGCTATTTTTAAGATACCTTTCTTTTCATTGTCACACTTTCATTCTTGTCTTCTAGATTGGATATCCTGTCTTTACTTTCATTCAGTCCATAGTGTATACTTTCAATGGAATTTATAATTTCCTGGATATCTGTTTGGGTCTGTTTCATGGCTTCCATTTATTTCCTATGTTGGGCATTCATGGCTTTTTCCATCATTTGTCTAAGCTCCTGTATTTTATCTGTGCGTACTGTAGATGCATTTTATCTGTGTGTACAGTAGATGTATGTCATTTTAATATTGTAGATGTATTTTATCTCCTTTATTTTATCTGTGTGCACTGTAGATGTATGTCATTTTAATCATAAAATTTGGGTTTTTACCTAAGAAATTAGTTTCAGTATAGCCACATTCATTTGTTTTTTTCTCTTCTGCTGCTATCATTTAAATAAATTCTAGAGTGTAGGTTCTGATTTCTTCTCTTTCATTGTGCTTTGGACCTCTGGTGGGCCAGAGGCATGCAGTTGCATTTTGCTTCTGTGTCTCGTCATTTTCTAGTTTTTAATCTGTTTTATTTTCTGTTGGTGCTTGTGGATTTCTTTCGATAGACAACTTTATCACTAGTATTGATGCTTCCCTAGAAAATGTCTGTTCCCTAGAGAAGTCTTTTAGGTGTAGGTAGTTCTTGGGTCTTTGTGTCTATTCCAAGAACCTGCTTTCGAATTTATTAAGGTTGAAAAGTTGCTATTTGGCTTAGTGCTCCATCCTTTGGTATTGGACTATTGTGGAGGTCGTTACTCCAAGCAATCAGTGTTGTTATATGAGGGAGAAAAACTGATTACATGTACAACATCCTGGCAAAAGTAGTACAGTTATTAATAAAAATAGCACCAAGCACAGCCTACCATCTGACAAAGTGTGGTAACTGTTAGTTTGGTACCTCTGACCATAGTTTTATAACACAGTCCAGCATAAATCAGGAGCTTGTATGCAATGAGTTTCTCCTTGGAAGATTGATTTTTGTCCAACTTCTGGCTCTGTGGGGCCCCTCAGGAAACACTGTCCTTCCATTCAAGGCTGGGTTCCCAGCCATTTTCAAAATATTGTTTTGAAGGCTGATTACAAGTTTGAGCCCACAGTGCCCTCAAACTTGCCATTCTTTTGTCTCACCTTCCTTAGTTGATTGGATTACAGGCATGTGGTACTATGTCAGGTGTAAAGCTAATTTTTAAACTGGTGGTAATAAAAGTTTCATACCATCATTGCCCTCTGTTTTCATAATATAGTAATGGAATGCATGCTTGCTTGGTTAGTCAAAGCTTGCTTGAGCTCAGGTGGGTAACAAAAAGGTACATTTGATTCCTTGCCATGACTTGATCATTTATAATTGGTGATCTTTGGATTTCAATAATTGCAACTTAATTGTTTTAGAGACATAGTATTGCATATCATTTTGGCCTACTAGTGTAAGTCTTTAAAATTTAATTATAGATTTTATTCTGCCATAGTAGATTATATAGAAATTCCTCTTCAGCTTGTGTAGGGACATGGCATGGCACCTAAAACTGAATTGTTCTTAGACTCTGTAGCATGGGCAAGTATGACTATAGCTAGTTCTTCCTAGTCCCTAAGGTTTTCAGCTATTCTTTTTTATTTCCATATTGTTAATTTGATACCCTTTAGAAAAGTTTGCTCTGAGGATACTCTGTCTGATCTACAGTATTTCATTTCTTTTTCCTTTCCCTTAAGTAAAGTATGTCTGATAATTGACCAGAAAAGTAGATAAAAGTTCTGGAGCTAGACTGTGAGAGAGACTCTGAAGTTGTTCTTGTAGATGGACAAAAATAATTTTTGAACTATTGTTTAACAGCAAACCACCCTAATAAAGAAGCAGTCTATTTCTCCTAAACCATTTTGGATTTACTCTTTTTATGGTCAATAAGGCTTTTCCTGTATAGTATAAGACCTAGTTTGCGGGGTAGGGTATCTTAGTCATTTTGTCATTGCTGGGACAAAATAGCCAACATTCACAATTTTTAAAGTAGGAAAGGTTTATTTTGAATCATGTGTTTTGAAGGATTCCATCCATACTTAGTCAGATGGTACCAAGGCAGAAACATCATGGTAGAAGGACCTAACCAGAAGAAAGTCACTCCTCCAAAATGGCAGCCAAGGAAGCAGAGAGAGAGAAGGTAGGATCCTGAATAAGAGACCCAAACTTTCATGTAACTCTCCTCCAGGCCCACAGCTCCCCTTTCTGACCAGCCCCACTTCCTAACACATTGAGGTACGAATTCATCAGTGGATGAGCATTCACTGATGAGCACCTCATTTATCTTCCAAAACCCCACTTTGGAACACATGATCAGTTGCAGAGGGGAAGGGATAGGATTCAAGTTAAACTTGAAGGGAATGTGTTTTGTGGTAGTTTGTTCTTTTTTAATTCACCTGAACTGGCTCTGTTACCTTTGTACTGTTTGTTTGTTTGTTTTTTCCATGATAGTACCACCCTTTGTTATCATTATATTTCTTTTAGATCAGAAAAATATATTTAGGTCTTTAAATTTTTGTATAGTTCTAAAATTTTGTAATTCTAAAATTATGTAGTTGTGTGTTCTACCTACTATTATCACAGACACTTAAATCACAGTATTCTTTCATAGTGTTAAGCCTTTTGAGTTCTTATCTTTCACTCACTTGATCATTTTAAGAATTCTTGGTCCTTTACAGTGCCATTTCTGCAGCCATACATGCATAGACAAGTTTATTCTTTCTCTTGTGAAGGTTATTCTCTTTTCCTTTGTCTCTCTAATCTCCTAGTCTTATATACACTTTCAATCTTCCCTAGCTTAGAGTTACATAGTAATTAACATTATTTTCTAAATTTTAAATAGAATCAAAATTGTTGGAATGTTTATCAGAATCAAGGAGATTATTCAGCTTTTAACTCATGATTATAAAATCATGAGTAAAATTGGTAAAATCTGCCTTATACTTTCAGAAAGGCTGTATACAATTTAGAGAGACAAAGTTCAGGTTCATGATTCTGTTTGGAAGCCATGGTTTTAATTATTTCAACATATAAAGGTAATAAGATAATCTTCTTCATTTAACTTGTGTTTACCCTTTACCACTTCTATTCTCACTTTAAGCTCTAGTAATTAAAACTTTAAATTGTAAAGCCTAATATTTCTATAAGGAAAATGCTAAACCTCTTGAGTTTTCCAAATGTCTCGTCTTGTGAAGACCTGCATCTTTGCAGATTCTCATTCTTTTTGGCTTAGAATTCTTTGAAGTAGTCACTCTAACATCAAATGGAGATCTTGTGGAAATGCAAATTCTGGTTCAGTAGAATTGTGATGGAGCCCACAGTCTGCCACATATGAGTTCTCAGAGGTTGCTGATGATCTGTAGATCATATTTTCAGTAGCAAGAATCTTGACTTCCTGGCACTGTCATCCTGAACATTTCCTCACTTTCTTCTCTTAATTCCTCTGAGTTCACCTAATTTTTCTCTTCCAATATTGTCATTATATAACATATAACTTTTTTATACTGTTTGTTATAATTGTTTATAGGTTAGGTCTTTGCTTATCGGGAATCTTTGTATACAGAGATGTTGTCTTTCATACTATTTTGCAGAAAATAGAGTTTTAACAGATGTCAATTAGATGGTTTTATTACAGCCTGTTTATAGTTACATAGTCAGAATATATATATATATATATATATATATATATACACATACATACTATCAAGAATGACCTTTTCATTTTAATTTTAGTAAAAAGAAATTATGAATCTATATTTCTCCCTTATTCATTTTTAGAAGGTTTTTTAAAAAATCTCAAATGTGTCCTACCTGAAGGTGGGCTTTAAAGTAATGTTCCATCATTTTGAAGTCTCTATGATAACAATATAATATTTTTCAAAATAACTTTGTAGAAATTTTTAAGAAAAATAATGATTTTTTTTTTTCACCCAAGGAGAAATACAAATGTCTACCACAAGACGAAAACGTAATATGTTATGCTGTTTACCGTAAGCTGTAGTAAAATGAGCTCGATTGTTGACAGGTACGTTTTTAGAGACTTTAAAAATTTTTTAATTGTATAAAACTATTTGGAAATTTACTATTAGAATAATGTTCCATATAAAATTGGTAGGATTTTTTACTTAAGTACAATTACTGTTATATTCAATTTCTGTACTGAATAAACATGGTATAATAAGGTACATCAGAATTTTCAAGGGCCAAAGTAAATAGTCTGTAGCCTGTATTTTAAGTGGATATTGAACCACAGTTTTTAGTCATTTGATCAAAAGCTACTTGGTGTGAAATAATAACTGTAGACATTTCCTTGGCACCTCTAGAGTCTCTTAGTGCTAACTCCATCCCTTCAGGCATCTTATCATTTGTGCCTGATAAGATGCAGCTAAAATTAGGATCACTCATTGAATTAAAATTGTGATGCTTGAACCTCACTCCTTTGAAAAGGGTGAACTTGATTTCTTAGATTCTAAGACTTTTTTTAAATTTTAACATTAAAAATTTGATGAGTCTAAACCACTGATTTGTAATTTAATTGGTAGCATTGTTTATCCTTTCTTTGGGGTATAAAAATAATAAAATTATGTCTTAAATTTGTTGAAACATAGTAATATTTTTAAAGCACCTACTCTGACAGTTGAAGCACAAAATATTTTTGTATTTCTAACCTCATAATCTATAAGATTTTGCAAGGAGCTTAAATAATATGTTTAAAGTCACATAGCTGGTAAGTGATATGCTGGAGTTTTAACTGGTGTTGGTTTGTTTAACACTAAAGTTACTGTACCTTTTCATACATCCTATACTGTGTGATTTGTCCATAGAAAAAGTTTTTAAGAATTTTTCAGGTATGGTTGCATGCAGAATTGGCTATTCTTCTGAAAGTAGTTCTTTATTGTGAGCTACATAGTGAATATATGTATTTTACCATCAGAGATAGTGAATCTATAGCACACGTGCTACAGTGGGCTGTTTATATCACTGAAAACTCTAAAGGTTTGCCATCACTCCTCTACCAGAATATAAGACCTAAAGGCAAAGAATGCCCTTGAGAGTCCTGCCTCATGATGACCATTCTTTTGGAGTATGCCATAGCTGGAGGTGAAATTTATGAAAAATCTCTCTTCAGAAGAATATTTTTTCACTGCTTAAGCAGGATTAGATATGATTTTGATGTTATGCTTCTGTGTGATTATAGACAGTATGATACCTAAGGATGACATCTGTGTGTTTGAACATAAAGCAGTGATTATTAATATGGGTTCCTTATGTCTCTGAATATTATAAAAGTTAGGGGCTTTCTCCTCACAAAGAATGCCATTCATACAAAATTTTTCATAAATTTCTAGGTATAATGGAAACCCAAAAATCTAGTGATAGAGCTCCATGAAACTGATTTGTAGCCAGTTTCAAGAGTGAGTCCCACCAGCCCTTTATAGGCTGTTGGCCTTTGTAAGCCATAGAAAGATGTGGCTTCAGGAATGAATAGTGAGCTCATGTAAAGGTTCATAAACCACTGGAAACAAATATTACTGTGCCTTCACTTAAAAAGTTATCTACCAGTGCTCTCCATGTAATTTATTACAATGTTCTTACCATAGATCATCCCATTGCTAACCTTGTTTTGTCACTTGGCTCCCCTCAGAATCCCTGCTTCAATAAGTCCTTCCCTGATTACTCAACTCATCACTCAGTAACTAAATTTAATATCTTAAAAAAAATCCCATTGTCACACATTTTTAAGTTTGTTCTTTTCTACTAGAAAAACCCAGCTGTAGTCTTGATTACTGCTTTGTAACCACATCTACAAGTCATGTACCTGAATACTAATAAATATTTGTCAAATGTATCAGCAAATAAATGCAGATGTATAAGCTAATGTGATTGTGATGTGAGTGAATAATTTATGGCATTACAAATGTGTCCAAAAATTTAAATTATGCTATTATAATTATTAAAAATAACTCTAAGTGAACAATTTTATACATTGGCAAATATATTGACTTTCTGAGGTTTTCACTGTTATTAAAAGTTTGAAAAAGTATTTTAAGCTAGTTAAATTCTTGTTTAGCATAGCAAGTTATAGCCATGTATAAATATATGTAGAAAGTTTTAAAATATAGTTAAATATAGCTAAAATTTATTACAAAGCAAGTTACTAATTACTGAACTTGAATTATTCAGTCCATTATCTTAACAGAAATTCTACACTATAGTTAAGTGGATTTATCTGCCACTTTAGCGTTGATATTGCTTAGGGAATCTACTCTTACTCTGTCCATTTTATTTTTTTCTTTTAGAGATGACAATAGTATTTTTGATGGGTTGGTGGAAGAAGATGACAAGGACAAAGCAAAAAGGTAGTTTATATGAGATATAAAATAGTAAATATGTGAAAAATATGTAAATTAAATAACTAGAAAATTAGTGATTTCCAAAAGCTATCTCCTGTAAGAATTTAGATAATATTAGCAAAGTAGAAGAGCTTAGATGATCATTGTGCAGTTTATAAATTAAATACATTTATCCTCTGATCTTTTGGAAAAGCATTATACTTTACTTAAAAACAAAATTACAAAATCTGACTTCACAAAGCAGATAATTGGTTTATATTATAAAATGATTAACTGCTTTATTAATAATCAGGTTTGTCTCAAAAACTCTTTGTTTACTGGTTACAAATTAACACAGAGTATCAGTTATTCATTTAGCACATATATTTAGAATGCTTACAGTTTTTTAGATGTTATGCCTGAATACTTAGATGAAAACTTTGAGTCTTTATATTTGGGAAGGACAGATACAGAATGGTTGTACTTTGGGAAACTGGATCTAAAAGTACAGAGAACAAAGTGTAGTAAGCCTGGAGGTACAGAGTTTCACTCTTAGATTTTTTTTTTAATGACTTAAAACTTAAGTTAGATGGCTTTCTCTTAATTGGTAATTTTAAATTTGCATTTACATATAATTTCATAAAATATTAATGTTTATAAGCTTATGACTTTCCAAGCCTTGGTAAGTATTAGATTAAATTTTGCGATGTGTGTGCAGTTGTTTTTGCATTTTCATAAAACCATGCTTGTCAGATGCTTGACATATAAAAGTTTCTGTGGTGATAAACTTAGATGAAAAATTACTGCCCAAATTAACAGATATTGCTGGTGACCTAGGAAATATTTATTACTGTCTGTATTTACTGTTGAACAGTGTCATGTCTAAATTGAACATTGTAACAAATGATTTGAGTAATTATATGAGTTGTTTAAAAACTGCTTATATAATTTTTTCATCAGGGTATCTAGAAATAAATCTGAAAAGAAACGTAGAGATCAATTTAATGTTCTTATTAAAGAACTGGGATCCATGCTTCCTGGAAACACTAGAAAGATGGACAAATCTACTGTTCTGCAGAAGAGCATTGACTTTTTACGAAAACATAAAGGTAATATTTTTAATGGTAAGACTCTCCCTTCACACATAATGAATTATAATCTAGTCACAGAGTCAAAGGATTGAATATTTCCTCAACTTTTTTTAAGACAGTAAGAGAAACCATTTGCCTTTTTAAGGACAATATCTTGGTACAGTCTTTCATTCAACAAACATTTTACCTTCTTTATCCTATCCTTATGATGCATGGTAACCTTCTTAGCCCTTATATAACCCAAGCCAGGGGAGTCTAACTTGCAAACAAATAGTTACAGTACAAATGATTATCATGTGGGTAGTGCTTGTAAATTTTAAACTTGAAATAGGAATGTAGAAGAAAAGAATATGTCAGGAAGGGCTTAAAATAGTTCAACAATCTTCCTTTTAGATTAAAGAAAACAGCATTTCACACAGAAGAGAAAACATGTACAAATGCAGACTTTGGGAACTTGTATTTGCAGTATGTTTATGTTGGAAATTTAGGGGGTGTATTTGAAAGAAAAAAGCCAGATAATGTAAGGACTTTTTATGTCATTTAAAAGCTTACTTAGGTAGGTTTATATTAGAAAATAAACACTTTTAAAATAGTTGTTCTTTGAAATCACCTTGAGCAAGTCGAGGGTCATAAAAATGCAAATGTAGCTAGAGGCACAACTCACTAGTGGAGTGCTTACCTGACATGCCCAAGGACCTGAGTTCAGTCCTTGGAACTAGAGAGAGAAAGAAAATGTAAAGAATAATATGTTTTGGTGACAGAGACACTAGATTTTAAAAATACATAAAAGGACATTTCCTTTTCCACTTGCAAATAGAAGTGCAGAGCCTATCCAGAGGAGAAATGGTAACAACTGCCTCTTTGTTTCTAGCTCACTTGGTCATGTGTTACTAGACTGATTTATGCTCTATCACTCATTGAATTTTTTTACTTTAACCAATGATATTTCTTACCCCCCAATAAAGTAAAAGGTTTTATATTATAGCTCAGCCTGATGTTCATCACTGTAGAAATGGAAATTTTCATTCATCCTCTATTGAGTTGCTTTCCATTAAATTGTATTGCTTCTTCCCTTTTTTTTTTTTTTTTTTTTTGGTACTGGGGATCGAACTCACAACTGCCTGCTTGCAAGGCAGGCACTTATGCCACTAAGCTAAATCCCCAGCCCACTTCTTCCTTTTCTTAAATAAAACTACCTTCTTTATGAATTCTCTAAATGTGACATTTCTCTATGGCTTATGCTTGTGTTTTTGGTCTCTTTACATTATTTCCCTTGGTTATTTCATTCTCTGATTTCAGCTGTTGTATCTCTATTAAACTACCAGCGCTTTATTTTCAGAAAAAATTTTCAGCATTGTATTTCTAGATACTTCTTTTGCCTGTCCCTCCAAAGTCCCTCAAAGTCAATACATCAAAAACTGAATTCATTTTCATTTTGTCAAATCACTTGTTGCTACCTCTGTCATTACATTTTACCTTTAGAAATATTTTCAAAAACCTCAGCACCTCTTGTTAGAAGGCATACTCCCCTAAATCAGTGCCTTAAGCATTGTAGGTGTTGAATAAATGATTGTTGAATGAATGAAATAAAATGCATGTATTTTCTACTAAAAATAGTGTTAATTTTTACATTAAGTATAGTAGTGTTTTCTTCAAAATTAGATACATAATTTTCACAAAGTAAAATTTATATTAAATTAAAAGGGAATTCTTACTTACCAGTCTTAAAATAGACCAGTGTTTAACTGGACTTGATTAGTCTTTACTTCTGGATTTAAATTCTTTTTTCCTGTGTGTATGATACTTTTCCTAAGTATATATGATTTTAAAAACATGACCATATTCTACAAATCAGTAGCTAGACTTCTTAGTTATTCTTCATGTTATAGCATAGGCATTTACTATGCAAGTTTTTCAGTGACAATTAAAAATACTAAAAATGCTATCTTTGTAAAGTATATGATGTAGAGTATAGCCTAGATCAAAGATTTTTATTTTGCTGAGTTGTAATACGTTTGCATTTAAAAATAGGAAAATATTTGTTACCTAAATAGGTTAGGTTGCATTATTTATAAATAACTTTATGTTAAACTATATCTATGAGAATTGTATAGCAAAATAAAATAGTAATAATTCTAATAAAATGTGTTCTCCAGGCCAGATCTCCAAATTTTGGACCAGCATCCCTACCAGTAAGAACAAGCAGGAAGGGACATTAAGCAAAGTTACTTTGGGCATATTACTATGAATTTTTTGCCCAAAATCTTAATTTCATCTCCTTGACTAAATTAAAAGTACCTTAGATTGCGAGGATCCTTTTGAATGATAAATGGTCTAAGATAGTCTCTGTTGAAAGCAGATTGACTTACCTTATTGGCTTCTTTCTTTCCTCCAGGTTCAGTACTTTATCTCTCACTGGATATCACCATCTGAATGGAATAATCTTAATTTAACCTGCTTTTTCTTATTAGTTTTTAAGTCATTGTGTCTCCTATGAAGCAGTCTCAGGTTTATCAGCCATAAAAGGCTATCAAATGTGGAAGCTCCTTAGAAAAACAAAACAAAAACAAAAAAAAACCCCAATATTACCAAGAGGCCAAATCTAACGAGATAACTTCTTATATTAACTCAAATGTTTCCTCATATTAAATAACATGTCGTCTGCTATGTAAACCAATAAACATTAGTCCCTGTCATTCTTATCTCTAATAGGAATGGAAACTGAGAACGCAACTTACAGGATTTTTTTTATTCCCCCACTGGTTGGAGTATACCTCTAATGTGTCAATCTGTTTACAGAAATCACTGCACAGTCAGATGCTAGTGAAATTCGACAGGACTGGAAACCTACATTCCTTAGTAATGAAGAGTTTACACAATTAATGTTAGAGGTATGTCCAAATTTAATTTTTGAAAGTTTTGTTTTCCTCAAAAAAGAAATCTCAGGACTGTAATTATTTTTAACATAGTTTTAACAGTATTATTAATATGGAAAAGTCTTAAATGTAAGTGTAATAAACTGATCAAAAAAATTGATCAAAGTATTGTAAGTAAATGATTCTATGTGATAAAGTAGCACTAAATTTTCATATTTTCAGTATTTGAATCTGTTGAGATGCTTAATAAAAAACTTGTATCTACTTTGTTCTCAACCTGAGACTTCTGACAGTTACATTGTAACAAAAATTAGAATATGTTTTTCATCATGTTAGATATTATTGTGTGTCTATTTCTGTCCATGTGAGCTACAGTAAACTGGGTAGCTTGTGAAAAACAAATTTATTTCTCATAGTGTTGAAGGCTAGAAAGTCTTTAAGATCAAAGCACCAACAGACTTTATGTCTGGTGAGAGTTCTTGACTTCTGGTTCATGAATAGTTTATGGTATAATGGTATCCTTGTGTGGCAGAAAGGGCAGAAGAGCTCCCTGGGGCTCCTTCCTAAGGGCATGAATCATGTTTATGAGAGTTACACTCTCATTGCTTAATCACATCCCAAAGGTCCTACCTGGAAATACAGTCATGTTGGGGATTGGGTTTCAACACAAGATTTTGCAAAGGAACACTCAGTCTACAGTAGGTTATTTTTTTTAGTGATAAATGATTTGACAATCTGCCTAAAATAAAAATAACCAATGAAGTATTTAGAAAATTTAAAAAAGTGAAACATACATTGAAAGATAGTTGTTCTTTAGAAGCTTTTAGAAGGAAATGAACAGATGTTCTTCTGTGACCAAAGTATTTTTTAAAAACATTTCAGAACATTTTTGCTTGTTATTGCAGAAGTTAGTATCTCCTACAACCTACTAAAAATTTATAAGTTTTACATCACTCATACCTACCAATTTTACTTTTCTACTTTTTCTTTCCTATGTACAATAGCACAGGTATCATGTATGTACACAAAGTATGCAAAATTTAGTATAAAATTTCCATGAAAATTTATAATAGGAAATGAGTGGTTTACTTTGGAGATAACAGTTAAGAACAAGAGAAATAGGTACATGAACGAAAGTAGACATGGAAAGAGTACAAGAGTGCAGTTGAGGTAAAGAATGTAGAAGTTGTTAATAGTATATACTGATCTTTGTCCTATCTGACTTTATTATTTTAGTCTTCAAGCATTCAACTATTGTATGTGTATATATGACATATATGTAATGGCTGTGTCTCAGATTATTTTTGTATGTCTACTAAGGTCTGAAGCAAAATAGTCTTCTTGCAAATTAATGAGGTATTTTTCTGTTCATACTTTAAGTAGAACAATTAACTGCTGGATAAGTAAGTCTATATTCAGCAGAAACATTAACAAATAAAAATTTGTTGGATTATAAATATATTTTAAACATCTGATCTTATATTTTAAAACTAAAATGTAACTGGGAAGTTTTCATGTATTAACTAACTTAATCCTCATAACCGTAATATGAAGTAGTCACTGTGTATCTGTGTGTCAATAATAATCAGTATTATGAAGTAGGCATTAGTATGTTTTTCCACATAAGGAAATGAAGGAGCAGAAGCATTATGAAACTCACCCAGAGTGACACAGCTGGAAAGTGGCTCAGCTGAGATTCATTGCAGGCCGGCTGGCCTCTGATCTCATTTGCTCAGCTGCCATGCACACTGCCTCTTACTAGATTTTTCTTTTCAGTGAAAGACGTAGGGAGAAACTTGTAGCTCTGTGACAAGCTAATTTGTTTTTTAAATTAGTGGACTTTTCTCTAAAAGTGCTTGACATTATCAAAAAATACTTCTGTAGTTAGAAGTAATGTGAAAAATACAAACTAGTGTCTACAACAAAGAAAATAATTCATCCAATTTTTATTTTTATTGTGTTATATTCTGAGTGCAGTGGTTTAATAATATCATGTGTTAATAAAAATGTCCTTATTTTGTTGGTAAGAAAAATTTCTTATAAATTGAAAAATTTGTGCAATACCTACTTTCATTTATAACCTTAGGTAGTTAAATTACCTGCTTGCTAATAAGCTAAACAGAAAACTGTTATCTCCAAATTTTTCTTCATAATGGAATGATTTTTATTAATCACCAAAGCACATGTACATAAGTATCAAAGAGAAAATATGAATCAAAGATTCCAGAGATTAAGATATTTTAAGTATCTTAAATATATTGAAAATAGAAATTAATTTTTTCATGATTATCCTCATAGATCTTAAGTTTACATTTCTGAAAATGTTGCATTTATTTTTAATGTCATGCTTTGTTGTTTTTTAATGTTGTTTTTTATTTATTTTACAACTACTAAATATATGTTCTAACATACGTTAAGATGAAGGATATGTGTATGTACATGTATATTTCATGCTGAGTCCAAATATTTTCTCACATTTGATTTTATATGCTTAATTAAAGCCTTTCCAAATTTGCTGATTGAACATGAAAAAAATTGGTTTACAAATAGAACTGGTTTCATTTGGGTGAAATTTATTTGGCTAGAGGTTAACCTAGTTGTGGTTTACTTGGCTAATCATACTGATGGGATTACAAATAAGCAGGTTACACACCATGCTCAGCAGAATTTCTGTTGTAGGCTGTATCTTGAAATGTTAGAACTGCAACCAGAAGTAGAAGAGATTAGACTGTTTAGCACAAACTTAATTTTTTGCTGGATGCCTGGAGAAGTTGCCACTTGTCCACAGTCAGATAGCTAATTGATGGAAGAACTGGAACCATGGTCTTAAAACTCACAACTTATGTGTTGGCTGTCTCCAGTCTTCCATTACCTTCACCACCACCACCACCTTGTAACTGTTGCCTCAGGAATATTTCTTCCTACTCTTGGCAGCCTAGCAATAGGCAAAGCAATTAAAGCAGTTTGGCCTAATCAGATCTTTCTAAAGTCATCTGTATGTGAAGTGATCTTCTATTATGTAGTTGTCTTTGGCAGCTTGAAGCTCTTGAGTAATCCATACAGGATGGAGTAGTGTTGTATGTTAGCTTCATCTTTGCTGTAAATGCACAAAGAGCTTCTCTCCCTGTCCCTAGAACTTCTGTTGCAGGCTTCCCCAAACTAAGACTAAACAGTTACTGTGCATCACATAGATATTAATTTAAGTTTGAGCCAGTGAATCTCTTAGCTTTAGTCACAGAATGTGGGGAAGAGGAGAAGAGTCATAATCTTAGGATGAGGATGTTCTCTGCCTTATTCTTTTACATTTCTCTAAGTCATCCTTCTTAAGGCACTTTTAGTTTTTGTATTAGTTTTTTTACTACCTACTTTCATGGGCAATTAAATCCCTACATTCAAAAGATGTTAGTGCCCTCATTCTTGTTCTATGTCAAGACTTTGCCAATATGCTACTGGAAACTTTTCTCCTTACCCTTCGCCTTGAAAGAGAGGGATGGTGGGCTTTAGAACTAGAAGTGGAGTTAAGTTATTTATGGTGTTCTGATTTCAGTTCATTTTTTTTAAAGAAGAGAACTTCACTTCGCTCTCTAAGGCTGTGATACAGCCTAGCTTTGCATGAGAACAGCATAGTTTTCTTAACATCTTTTTTGCCCTATTCAAAATAGTAAAATAATTATTAATTGAATAATACTGGTATCATACTAGTTTTTGTTTTAATAGTTTGTGAATTGGCTTACATTTCTTAACATCCCATCCCCCAAGTAATAAAACTAGGTCTGTCTGAGCCACTGTATCGTGGCATCTGCTCAATGTGAGTTCTCCCTGCCATTCACCACTACTGAGGTTGACAGTTTCTCCATGTTAATTATTTAGAATTAGAGAAAGGTTGCTTTCACTTTCACACCTGTAATTTGTATACAATATTTTTTTTTTTTACCACACATAGATTAGATGTTTCAGATACCAAAATAATTAAGATGCACGCAGATCTACCAGAGGTGGTTGTTTTGAAAGAAAATTCTTTATTTATGTGAGAAATGATCATCAGTTTCTCCCTGGACCTTCTCTTAACCTGCATATACATTTGTTGCCCTGTTGTTGTTACTGTTGTTGTTATTGAATGCAGTCCCTTGATATTTGCTCCCTTCTCTCTGTTGGCCTTTCTGCTTACTTTCTCAAGTGCATGAGTAAGTGCGTTGAATAGCTTTTGATCATTCACTCATTCTAAACACTTGGCAATTTGAATCACTGTCCTACTGATTAACTGTTCTGAAAACCACCAAAAGTCGTTTCTTGTTTTTTTGTTTTTGGTGACATACACTACTCTGTTTTGAAGTTCTTACTTCTTCAGCTATAACTTAGGTGCCTAGGAGTCTCAAAATTATTTTGAAAAATACAAAGTATAGGATTGCTTTATTACTAAATTGTTTATCCCTTGTTCCAGTATCTGTCTTGAAGACATTCACATTTCTGATTGCTTAACTAATTTTCTTTTTTTCCTTCTGCTATTAATTTAGTTCAGATTTTATTAATTTCTGTAATCATCCCAAAAGGTATTGAGACTTTTCTGGCTCAATTCTTTATCCTTTCTAAATATATTTTGCAGACTTCTTCCTGACTACTCATTCCTGCAGCATAGCTCCTTGTCCTAAAATCTTCTGTTTGCTTCCTACTGTGTACAGAAAAAAGCCTTTTAAGTTGTAACCTGATATTCAGGGCCTTTCATGATTTGGTCACAGCCTAATTTTTCAGCTTCCTTTCTTACCTCTCCCTTCACTTTATTCCTTATGTATCTTCCTATCCTTCAATCACACACTTACTTCTCTGTTAACGTATACAAAATAACAACACAGCAGTGTGTTTGTTCTTTTGTCTGCCATATTCTTGGTAGTATGTGTGCTTTGGAAATGGTAGCATCTTTAAATAAGTCAACTATATATATATGATTGGATTTTATAGTATACACGGCAATAAAGACAGAACATTAAGTCCCTGTCTTTAGAAACTTACCTTCCTGGGGCCAGGGATATAGCTCAGCAGCATAAGTGCCTGCCTGGCAAGTACGAGGTTGTGAGTTTGATCCCTAGTACCAAGAAAAAAATACAAACCAAAAAAAACTTTCCATCCAGCAGATAGCTAGAAAATAATTTTTTAACCAGAGAGTGATCTTTTCCCCCAGAAGCATTTAAAGATACACAAAAACATATAGTAATATACTGTAGAGAAAAAAAGCTAGCATTTTGACAGTGTCTTATAATACATTAATCTTTATTTAAATAAGAGTAATTTATTTATTTAAATCTTGTCATTTATCTTGTTTCTGTCCCATGAAATACTTTTTTCTTTGCATTTAACTGACCATTATGTTTAATTTCAGGCTCTTGATGGTTTTTTTTTAGCAATCATGACAGATGGAAGTATAATATATGTATCTGAGAGTGTAACTTCATTACTTGAACATTTACCAGTAAGTATAAAAATCTGGTAATGTCTTCATTTAACACCTACTTTACATCTTTTTTTTGTTTTTTGTGGGGTGTTTTTGTTTTGTTTTGTTTTGTTTTTGGTACCGGTGATCGAATGCGCTTGCCAGGCAGGCGTTTAAGCCACTGAGCTAAATCCCCAGCCCTACTTTACATGTTTTAAAGCACTAGGAAGTGGACCTTTAATACAGTGTTGAACAATGACTAAAGAGTAGGCACAAAAACTCTTATGTATGTCTTTGTTAAGCATTAGTGTGTTTTTTCAGAAGACTTATGACCATTTAATATTTAGCTACTACTTGAAGAACTTCTTGTTCTTTATTCAAATGCTAACTTTTTAGTGTTTACTTTTTAAGTGGTCTCATGAAGATATTATAACACAGAACATCTTGAGAGTAACCAAATTTCTACAAGATATTTGTTGCAGGTAGCAGAAATCATACACAGTTTCCTCAAAAGAATGAATTATAGTAACATTAAAAATAAGTGATGCAGAATTTAAATCACTTGTAGGAAAATGAGAATACACGTTGAGACCTTAATGTTAAGTGAAATAACTCATACATGCAAGATTAACTATCACTTGGTTCTTCTTACTTGAGAAACTCAAATTGTAAAAGTAAAGATGAACTAAAGTTAAAATGGATCAATGATCTAAATATTAAAATACATACATTAAATTTACTGGAAAAGGAAATAGGTAGAAATCTTGAAGACATAGGTGTAAGCAGAGACTTCATGAACAAAACCCAGGTCACAAGGGAAATATTACAAAAAATCAACAAATGGGATCACACCTTATTAAAAAGGTTTTGCACAAGAAAGGAAATCATCAACAGAGTGAAGAAAACCCACAGAGTGGAAAAAAATTATAGCTAATAGTCCTTCAGACAAAGGACTTACATCTAGGACATATAAAGAATTGGGGAAAAAAAGCAGACCCCAAAAATTCAAAGACTCAATCCAAAACTGGGCATCAAGGATGAGTATATACTTCTCAGAGGAAGAAATACAGACAACAAATAAATACATGAAAAATGTTCAACATCATTGGTCATTTGAGAGATGCAAATTAAAACAACACTGAGATTCCATCTCACCCCAGAAAGAATGGCTATCATCAAAATATCAACCAGTAACCAATGCTGGTGGGCATGTAGGGAAAAAGGAACCCTTCTGTTGTTGGTGGGAATGTAGACTTGTGCAACTACTGTGGAAATCAGTATGGAGATTCCTCAAAAACCTAGGATTAGAGGTCTCTTGACCCAGCTATTCCCCTTTTGGGTATCTTCCCAGAAGAAATAAAAACATCACACCACAATGATATGTGTGCACCCCTGTTTATAACAGCACAATTTGTAATAGCTAAATCTTGAAAACAACCCAAATGCCCATCAACTGAGGAATGGATAAAAAAGATGTGGGTGTGTTTTTTTTTTTTACAATGAAGTACTAAGCTATAAAGAAGGATAAATTGGAGACTTTCATAAGTAAATGGATGCATCTCGTGATAATACTTATAAGTAAAATAAATCAGATCTATATGTGTAAACATTGTATTGTGTCACTATTGTGAGAAACTGAAGAGTAAATAAGATCCAAAATGTACAATAAATATTATGAACTGGGAAGAAACTGTTCAAAAGTGACAAACTGTGAGGGGGGAAAGGAAGAAAAGGAAAAATATATATAATTTGTGCACTAAATAATTAAAATAGTTATATAGCTACCTTCCCTTAGTTCACTCTAAAGAAAGGTTTGTGCTAATACTGTTTGGATAATATATCATGCCTATATCTTGTACTCTGAATAACTACTAGGAAGATAGCAAAATACAATGTATTATTGTAACTCTTTACTATCCTATTTTGAAACTCTGTTTTATGGTTATTTTTTTCCTCTTTAAAAGAAATAAGAGAATACAGGGATATATAACTTTTACAGAAGGGAAGGAGGCCAAGAAACAGAGAGATGGAAGGGAAAGGGGACTAAAAAAAGATTTAAGATGTGGTATATACATGTACCAATTCCCCATGATGAATGTAATTGTTATGTACCATAAATATATAATAATAAAAATTTTTTAAAAATATTTTAAAGGTTAATAATTATCATATTCGGTTAATTTTCAATGTGACCAAAAAGACATAAAGAATTAGAATTATATTGTACAATTTTGATTGGATGATAAATGCCTGAATTGTGCTTTTTTTTTTTTGCTCAGCATGTATTTATTGAACATATATTGCGTGCTGCAGTTGATGGTTTTCAAAATGAATATGCAGGTTTGGGACTTGTAGTATAAATATTCTTAGATCATTTGTAAATTATTCTAAGTGGCTTTTTTTTTTTTTTAAGTTGTAGTAGTGCAAAGTAAACCCACAAAGAGATCCTAAAAAGCAGTATTTCCTTCCCTCTGTTTATTCTCCTGGGCAACTCTTGTTTAAAAAAAAAAAAAAGAAAAGAAAACCAAGAGTTAAGAATCCCTTTAAGGATTATGTATTGATAACAAGTAAATTACATAGTTCCAAACCATATAAATTGAATTGGTTTTTCTTTCAGTTATATATTTGTAGAAACTACTTTATTTTTTTATTTAGTAGTAGTATACTGAAAACTAAAAGTGCCTAGCAGAGGATGATTTAGAGAGCTGTGAAAAGAATAAGGCAGAGAACATCCCTCCTCATGCTGTGAATCTTATCCCCCCCCATTCTGTAACTAAAGGGAAGTGGTTCATTAGTTAAAACTTGTTGTCTTCTGATTTTATATCTTTCTGACCCACAATAACTGATTGCTACTGGATAGTGAAGGCTGATTTGAAAGGGTAGAATTTTTGTACGTTGTATTTAGGAATACAGTTGTTTAAAAATATTTTATATCCAAGCCAGGCATGGTAGTGCAGGCCTATAATTTTAGTACTCTGAGAGAGGCAAATTTGAACCCTTAGTAACTTAGCAGAGTGCTGTCTCAAAAAAAGAGCTGAGGATGTAGTTTAGCGGGAGTGTCCTGAGTTCAAACCCTGTTCTGCAAAGAAAAAGAAAAATCTAAAAATATGTATGATCCAACATGGATACCCTGGGAGGTCACTCTCCCCAGGATCTGTCCAGGTGACATAGGGGAGCATAGGGCTCTGCCCCATGATGGTAGAGTCCCTTTCCACAAGGTTGGAGAAGAAGCTGGGCCTTGTGTCTGCACCTGCATATTCCTACAACTTCTTGGGCAGTGACTAAGGGGATAAACCGTTCAGGAAACAATGTCTAGGCAACTTAAGACTTTAAATTTGAACTACGCGGAAGAGGGCTTAGCTCAGTGGTGCAAGCACCTGCCTGGCAGGTGTGAGGTTCTGAGATTGATTCCCAGTATCAAAAAAAAAAAATTGATAAAAATACATATGACATTTTTTCAACAGAGCCTTGAGTCCCTTTTAGGCAATTCTTATCTGTAGGAGTCATTTGTTTAACTGTTCTTTGCCTAAAAGATAATTGTGATGGTTATAATTTACACTAAATTGATAACATTGATCTAATGTAGAAATATGTCATACAACTAAAGCAATATGGTTTATATTTGTTTTACTTGAAAATGATTGAGGGTAGCTGGGTACAGTGGCACATGCCTGTAATCCTAGCATGGGAGGCTGAGACAGTATGATCATTGAGAGTTCAACCTATCTGAACTGTATAGCAAGACCCTGTCTCAAGAAAGAAAAAGAAAAGAGAGACAGACAGAGAGAGAAACAGTAATTGAGGAAAATTGAAAGATCCAGGTAGCTACCATTTGCTTTTTGTCCATCTGGCTTATTTTTGAGGACTGAATAAATGCTACAGCAACAGCAAGTACAATTATTTCATGTGAAGACGTTAAGGAACTTGGATCCTTCAGAGAGTGACAGGAGAAGCTGGGAGGTAGGAGAGCAGTGCTTGCTATCATACTCATAATAGGAGTCTTGCACTTCTTCTCTGTGCATAAGAAATATTCTGTAAATTTATAGATAGAAAAAAAGGATAAAAAAAGTCAAATCATAATTTGTCAAAATAAAAGAAAAAGTCATTCTCAAAATGAAACTTTTAGTTCTCATTTCAAATCTGTTTTAGTTTTCTATCTACTAGTGTTTGTATTCTTATCAGTGCCTGTATTATCAGTACTTAAGTGTAAGACAGTTTAGCGTTTCTGTTACTCATGCTTGAGCTCTCCATTTATTCTGGAAGGCTTTTCAGATTTCCAGAATTCCTTGTTAAAATATAGTTAGTTACCTTTTTGATGTGGTTACCCCTTAAGCCATCATCAAATACCGTTTCCTCATCTTCCCCATGCCCAGTGACACTCTTTTGTTGTTGCTATCTTTGTTTTGAAGCAATGGTGTGGTTTGCAGATGTATAAATGAGGAACACACAAACAAGTGGGGAACTGCCCTAGTTGAGTGCAACCCTGCCTTCCTTTTTGTTTCCCTTAACCTTGAGATACCACCTCGGTATCCCTAGGACTCCACAGAGCAGTTTGGAAATGTAGGGAAATAAGATACAGTGAACTGCTCTCAGTAGGAAATGTAATCACCAAAGTTTCATTGGTTCTTAAAGGGACAGGAAGTATTATAACCACCTTTGATTCCATGGCTATCCCATAGTATAGGCAGACAGTTGTCACATTACTACTGGTTAACAAATCTTGATTAAAGCCGTATATTAAGAATTATGCTTAACATATTAGTTGCCCTTGTTATACATGACTTTTTAACAATGGTTTATAGAAGAAGATGGATGCTTAGAAATGATGAAATAAAAATGAAAGAACATGCTAGACAGTTAAAATGTATCCAAGATCAAATATGCTTTTATTTAGTGTGTAGCTGGTCTTTCGTAGTCATGTATGTCCTGTTGTTTTATGTAGGTTTGAATAAATTGCAGAGTTGTTCCTTTCAGCAAATTAAGTCTCTTGGCTCAGTTATATTTTAAAGTGTTCAGACTGGGTGGAACTCAGCTTTGCAAATCATACATTAGGCTTTCAAGATTATATTGATCATGAATCTGATGACATCAATGTAAGAGGCACTTCTCAGTCTTAATTTTTAAGGTTGTAATCTGTAACTTGATGTGTGTTGGTTTTCACAGATAATTGAAAGTTAACCATGTGATCGTCTGTTGTTTAACAGTGATTATACATTTTTAAATGTCTCTTGAATTAATAAATTACTTTATTTTTAATAATTTCTTTTTCAGTCTGATCTTGTGGATCAAAGTATATTTAATTTTATCCCAGAAGGGGAACATTCAGAGTTTTATAAAATACTCTCTACCCATCTGCTGGAAAGTGATTCATTAACTCCTGAATATTTAAAATGTAAGTAGTAACTGTTAAGCAAAAATCCAAACAAGCATGAGGGTCTTGAGTTTGGTTTCTGGTACCCCAAAAAAGCCAGTTCCCTCTAAAATCCACATGCTTTATTTAATAGCTTTATCCTTTACTTTTGAAAAGACATTCTTAATTAAAATGCAATATTTTTCAATACAATATTTTATACTCTACTAGGTGCTTTTTAAATATTAAAGATTTACAGAATGGAAGTGGGTTCATATTAAAGGTCTAAAATCTGTTCCAAACGATAATGAAATAACATGATGTGTGTTATAATAAATGTGAATAGTTGCGCGACAGTTACGCCATGCATTACAAAGAAATGGAACCTGGCAATGTATTTTTAATTTTTAAGTATTGTATTTCACAAGAAAATTTGCCTCATTTTCTTCACTGTTAACCAATTGGGCAATCAAACTGTAGGAACAATTTCTATTAAAATATTAAAATAAAAGTTATTTATTAAGCTTAATTTAAAAATCTTTTATTGGTTCTATCTAGTGTACCAGGCACTTGTGTTATATTATTAAAAAGTGGCAAGAATAGTACAAAATAATCCTTGTGGCCATGAAACTCAAAATATTATGGTATTAGCAGACATTTCTTCTTCATTGGACAAATCGGTTTGATTAGAACACTTCACTTTCTTCACTGTTTTATGGTGTGTTAAATTCAAAATTGTTACATCATTCTTTTTATCTGTTAGATATCTTTTATCATTTTCCATGATTTTAAAATTCCACTTTTTCTAATAATTGCATTAATCATTTTAGAGTTTCTTTATATTTAAATCCTCAAATTCTGTGGTTTATTAAGATTTACATGTGTGGAAGTTTATATGTATATGTATCTTTGATATGTTTCAGGGGGAATTGAGAAAAATTACAAACTGGGAGAATCTTTGATGCTTATGCCATATATAATTGTTTATAATCAGGTTTGCATGACATTGACCAATAAACCACTCAAATCCAGTACTGAGGAGAAAAGATTTCAGCTGTGTAGAATAGAGTTAGAAGCCTGTTATATGCCTGTAGTTAATATTCAAAGCCAATGACATTATTTGAATAATTGAGGTTAATATGTAGAAAAAGGGGAGAAGAGTTAGGGAATCAGAACTCTAAAAGATTGCAACAAGAAGAAGAAAAAGAGGTGACTTTAAGGGGCAGAATTTTGATTGGAGAACTGAGCCAAAGCCTCTGGTATACTGGGTCTGTAAGGCAGGAGGATCATAAGTTTAAGCACAGTTAGGAACTTAGCAAGACCCTGTCTCAAAATAAACAAAAGCTGTATCTCAGTGTGAAGGCCCTATATTCAATCCACAGTAAAAACTAAACAACAACAACAAAAAAAAAACAGAACATGCCTGGCAGAAAGAGCTTAGGCACCTGCTTCCAAAATCAGAGGCAAGGGTCACAACACAATTTTTTTGACAGGAAAAAAATAATCTTAGTTAAATGACTTGCTAATCACGTAGTTAAACAACTGATACATAAAAGTTCTTTCCCCATCAAAAAAAAAAAAACTTTATACCAAAAGAATAAGCACAAGTTAAAACACAGGGGAAATTGCTTGGAAATTTCCCTAAGTCATTTTGGCTAAAATGAAGATGAGATGGTATATATGATATGATTTGGATTTAGTGAAAGAAGTAGGAAAATTATGAAGGGGTACTATTTCACTCTATGGAGTTTGATTTTTATTTTGCTTAGTGGAAAGCCAGCAAAGGAGAGTTGAATAGTTGTATAATGCGGGGAGAAAAGATGCCTAATGTAGAAAATTTAGATAAGGACTATACTGGGGACAAAAAAGAAAAATTGTATACTTGTTGCAACAAAAGTAAGGATGGAAAAGAAAGTATGTGAGTGCCACAAAAGTAAACTCACTAAAACTTGATATTAGACACTGGTGACCACAGCTGGGAGGATTTGAGGAAAACAGTGATAGTTGGATATTGAACTTGTTGAATTGATGATAAAACTATCTACTAGGCCAGTGAAAGAAAAGCAGGAGCTTGATATAGTGAATGAAGGAGTTATTAGTCCTTAAGTGTAGAAGCAATGTGATGAAAGTATGGTTGAAGAGTAGTAGATAAGGGTGAATCAGAGGCAAGAATGTGGGGCAGTAAGGAGTAAATGTCACTTGGATGCAAAACCATTTCTGGTTGTACTGTACTGGGTTGGTGATACTAAAAGCTTAATTGGAAAAAATGATTTATGAGAATTTCCTTGGTGAAATAAATACCAGGTCTTAGTGACAGATTAGCTTTGGGATTTGTAATGGGAGCGGAAGAGGCCAAAGAGGGTAGAGATATGGTTTCTAACTTAAAAAATAAACATACATAATGCAAAGAGGGACAGCTGACTTAGGAAGAAAGAGGATAAATTCACTTTGAAATACTTTCTATTACTGATGGGACAATCAAGTGGAAATGTACTGAAAGCAAGTAGTGATGTAAGATTTTATCTTATATAAAATGTTAGAGTTGGACAGAGAAATATAGACGTTAATAAGGAAAGACTAATTTATAAAAGATAGCAAAGGATCAAGATAAAAGAACCTCTATGAAAGTCACTGATTCAAAGGTGGATTAGCAGAAGAGATAGAATAGCTGGTAAGGTAGGAAGGCAAATACATGTTATGGAAATGAGGAAGTATGAACTTTAAGAAGCACTAGAAACAAGAAAAATTATTGAAATTGTCAATGTAAATATTAGTCCTCTTGTAGCAAAGGTGTGAAGATGAAGTCCACAGTATGTGACATTAAGGAAAATGAATTCATAGAAACTGGAGTACATACTGAAAAGGAAGGAGGTCTGTGATATTAGAAAGATGAGCATTATAATTCTTTGTTTGAGATGGAAAACCTAAGCAAATTTAAAATAGTAAAAAATAAGGTTCCAAAAAGGAAACATTGAAGGTACTAAAGGAGTGAGAGACAAGTGGCATGGCCCTGGTCTTAGAGAACATAGGGAAGAGTGTTCACAGTAGAGATGTGAGAGTTAGCTTCAAACTGGGAAGGAATTTCTTTGAAATTATTGTGAAGAAAGAGAAGGAGGGGTAGATGAAAATGGAGAAACAACGAGTTGCATGAATAAGATGACATTTGCTAACTGTATTGTACTTTTGCGGACCAAATAAAATGTCTTTCATTGAAGATTTCTGTTAAGAGAAAATAGTTGTGAACTTATCCAACTTTTATAATCTTATTTCATGTGATATATCACAGATACATGATTTTTTTTTACCACTTTTCAGCAAAAAATCAGTTGGAATTCTGTTGCCATATGCTTCGAGGAACAATAGACCCAAAGGAGCCATCTGTCTATGAGTATGTGAGATTTATAGGAAATTTCAAATCTTTAAATAGTGGTGAGTTGAATTGCTTCATTGTTACAATTTTAACTTGGTGTTTTTGTAAGCTCTTCACGTTGATGTTTGAATAGAAGTGGAACTAGATTTTGCTGGAATTACCAACGATACATATTTCCTTACTGTTTTAGTTTCCACTTCAGCTCATAATGGTTTTGAAGGAACCATACAGCGTACACACAGGCCTTCTTATGAAGACAGAGTTTGCTTTGTAGCTACTGTCAGATTAGCTACACCTCAGTTTATCAAGGTATGTTTCTAATTTTAATTGCTCAAAGGGAATTTTACTCATGCTATGAGAACTGTGTTTATGTAACTTTCTGTTGTCTCCAGAATGTCTGAAACTGCCTGCAGATATTGAAGTGTAGTAATGACTGTGAGTTATTAAAGGTATGCATGAGGTGATATTTTTGAAACCATGAGTTATGAGAGTTTTTGCCAAGTATAATTAATTTTTAGTATGTATCCTTTGCAGTTAACCAGTGATTATATATAACCATTGCTCTACTTTTGTACAGAATTTTAGGGTGCTTTTGTGTATTATTCACTGCCTGCATTAAAAGAAAAAAGTTTTTAAACTATAAGGAATTGGAGATATCCAGGCATCTTTTTCTGCTTATAGTTAACTTTCTGATTTCAAAATTTATTGATGTGGTCTTTTTCCCCTTGGGACCAACAAGCAGATAATTGATTAGTATTTCATTTTCCCACTTCTCTAATAAACAGTGGGTGGAAAGGCTAAGATTTAAAATTTGGGAGGCAGCATGGGATAGGAGGAAATACCAAGTTAGCAATTAGAACATCTTAAAGCATTATTTTGTTCTGCTTGTTTTGTTTTTAAGAAATAATATCTGTGGCTGACATTAGAGCACTTATTACATGCTGTATATTTTACAAGCATTCTAATTTTTATAACAACAGTATGAGTTAGATGCTATTATGATCCCTATTTTATATATTAGGAAACCAATACTTAGGAAGTTAGGAAGTTGTTTGCCAAAAGTTTAATCTGTTAAAATGATTGAACTGGGACTTGATTCTAATTCTTTTTCCTTTGTGCCTCAGCTCTTCACTGTTATATTATGCTGCAGAAAGTTATTTAAGGACACAGACGAAAGTTGTGACACATTGTTTAGTATGACCAGAATCTAGGATGGGGTAGAGATAGTGAGAAGTAAGGTTAGGAAAGTAGTCTGCCCTGTTGAAGACTTTTTCATGTATTTATTGGTCATTTGTATTTCTTCTTAGAAGTATCTCTTTATTTTAGTTGCCATTTTTTGATTCTTTTGGGGGGGATCTAATTTTTTTGAGTTCTTAATATAGTCTAGATGTTAGTGCTCTGTATGAGTTGTAGCTGGCAGAAGTTTTTCCCATTCTGTAGGTTGTCTCTTCACGCAGTTATTTCCTTTGCTGTGCAGATACTTTTTAATTTGAATATGATCTCATTTGTTAACTCGATGTTATTTCTTAAGCAATTGAGGTCCTATTCAGAAAGTACTTTCTTGCACCTATGATTTCAGGAGTTTTACTTCCTTTATCCTGTAAGAAGTTATGTGTTTCTGTTCTTTGATTTTTATGGCAATCATAAATCAAATAAAAAATGTTAGAAAATGGTGGTGAAAAAGGAACTCTCCTACACAGTTGGTGGGAATGTAAACTAGTACAACTGTTATGGAAATCAGTTTGACAATTCCTCGATTCCTTGGAAAACTAAAACTAGAAATTCCATTCCATCCAGCTTTTTCCCTGTTTTCCTGAAAGAATTAAAGACATAGTATTACAGTAATATATATATGCAGACCAATGTTTATACAGTCCAATTCATAATAGCCAAGTCTTGGAAGCAGCCTGTATATTCATCAGCAGACAAATGGATAAAGAAAATGTGGCACTTACACAATGGAATACTACTCTGCTATAAAGAAGAATGTATTCAAACCTTTTGTAGGAAACTGAATGGTCCTTGGAAACATACTAAGTGAAATAAACCCACAGACTTAAACACTCAGAGTATAATAAATATCTCAAAGTATAAATAAAAAGAAAAATAAAGATATCTGTAAAGGTAGATACAAGGAAAGAATGAGACAGATATACTGCAAATGGAAGGACCAGGAGATGAAGAGAGGAGCAGTGTAAAAAAAGATGTGTCATGCACATGTAACAAATACCTACCAATGCAAGTAGTCATTATGTAGTGTAAATATGTATTACTAAATAAAAGAAAAAAGTAAAGGCCAATCATGAAATTTTGTTTCTTTTCTGTGAAGAGAGCTATAGGTTTTGTTTTGTTTTTGTGTGGTTTTTTTGTACTGGGAATTGAATTCAGGATCTTGCACCTGCCAAGCAGGCACTGTGCTGCTGAGCTATACCCTGGCCCCAAGCTATAGGTTTCTAAAAGCGAAATCATATAGTTATATTTAAATAATGTGTAGAATGAGAAGTCACTATGAAGTCACTATGAAGCCTGCATTTCAGTGTTATTGCTGTATTTAAATTTTTTATTTTTAATTTATTTTGGGGGCGTAGTGATGATTGAACAGGGAGCTTTCTGTATGCTAGGCTAATACTGTAGTGTTCAGCTATATCCCTAGCCCACCATATTTTTCAGTACTAGGAAATTAAAATGTGTTAAAAATACAAAATACCTCCAAAAACTCCTAACTCCCCCAAAGCTGATCCATGGGAAATGGATGAGGAGAAACTCAAAAACAAAGCAACAGTATTATATAAATTGATTAAAAAGTAAATAACAACAATGAAACAGATCAGTAAGGTACTGAGCAAGCTGAAACAGGATATAGCTAAACAGATAATGGACTTAAAAAGCAAAAGGAGGAAAAGAAAGTGCTCTAAAGGATATAACTGCATGTATGTTTAAATGTGTAGGATTGATAACCATGTTGCTGAGTTTTTGTTGGTTCACTGAACAGAACAGTTGCAGTCTCATGTTTGAATGTCTACTTTGTACGCTTTACTTTTGTAACTTGAACAGTTAAATCTAAGAGGACAATATGTAATTTATCAACTAGTGATTTCTTACTGTTTATTTTTTTGAAATTCTGTACTGTTTCTACCCTTTTTTCTGTTTTTTTTCTCTTTAAATAAAATTTTTTTAAAAAATGTATTTATGTAAAAGTCACCCATTTTAATAATGATCCCCACCCCACCCCCTACTGGTTATTGAACACAGGGCCTTCATACTTCACTCCATCCCCAGCCCTTTTTGTTATGTTTTAATATGGGATAGTATCTCACTAAGTTGCCCAGACTGGGCTTGCACTTGGCAGCCCTCCTGACTATGCCTCCTCAAGTGCTGGGATTACATGTGCGCCATAATGATGATTTTTAAATCATAACAGTATTAAGGAGTCTTCTTAGAACTGGGAAAAATCTTTAAATATTAATTTTTAATTTACTTGCAGGAAATGTGTACTGTTGAAGAACCCAATGAAGAATTTACATCTAGACATAGTTTAGAATGGAAGTTTCTGTTTCTAGATCACAGGTAACTGTTTTCACATTTCATGAAATGGTAACTATCATATGATTCTTGAAATTGTAGGCTTTAAGGACAATCTTTTTTTCTAATCAGAACTTTCCACTAAGCATTTTTCAAAAAATAAAGCCCCACTAAAATTTTTTTGTAGTTGGAATATTTCTTACAGAAAAATTACAATCTTGATTGTTTTATTATATAATTCAGGGCACCACCAATAATAGGATATTTGCCATTTGAAGTTCTGGGAACATCAGGCTATGATTACTATCATGTGGATGACCTAGAAAATCTGGCAAAATGCCATGAACACTGTAAGTAGAGTTTTATATTTTTAGTGATTATATCTTTTTCAAACTCATATAAACAAAAATCTTGTCCTATTAATGACAGGCAGTAAAATACAAACTTACAACCATATATATGTCAAAATAGGAACAAGTTTAATTTAAATTATTTATATTCAAATATTCTAGTAAATTTTAAAAATGAAAAATTTCTCAAATTAATGTAACCACAGAACTCATTTTTTTCCCTTAACATCTGTTAAAAATGATTTCAGAATTTAAGAACTACAGAATACTTTGTGAAATTCTACTCTTAACAGTTACTCCAAGCAATGAAGTTATTCCGATTTTGGTTAAAGTTTAAAATTAAATGCCTCAAATGTATACCTTTGGTCAATATCTATGGGGGAAAAAAATCTCATATGTTATTGCTGCTGTTACCTTCAGTTTATCTAGAGAGGAGGAAATCAACAGTGTGAATCTTTGTATATTTGGAAATGTACTGTGTATAAAGTGTGAAATCAACAATAACTGACCATAAGGTTGGCTGGCTATTGTATAAATAATCCCAGCACCATGGGAGGCTGAGGCAGGAAGACTGCCATTGGAAGCCCAGTCTGAGCAACTGAGCAAGTTAGCATGACCTTGTCTCAGAATTAAAAAAAATTTTTTTAAAGGGCTGAGGATGGAGCCCAGTATTGAGGGGGAAAAGTTGGATACTGTGGAAGATTTGATAATGTCATGGGATCTTAAGCTAGGTCTAAAAAGTAAGATTTTCTTAAAACTGATATGTTCTTGAAATGCCAGAATAAATATTATAGGTTTAAATGTAAATGAGTAGTTTTGGTTAAAAAACAGATTCTTCATAACTAAATACTGATCAAAGAAAAAAAATGTTTTTCTTTTCTTTTTAGTAATGCAATATGGGAAAGGTAAATCATGTTATTATAGGTTCTTGACCAAAGGACAACAGTGGATTTGGCTTCAAACTCATTATTATATCACTTATCACCAGTGGAATTCAAGGCCAGAGTTTATCGTTTGCACACACACTGTAGTAAGGTAATAATTCTTTTAGAGAAATTCTAAAGTATGCTAACATCCTATAAAATGATTTTGACATTGTAATTTTTATTCATGACTTGTTAATTATAAAATGACCCTTTTTCCAGTTTTTAATATATCTTTTCAATATATTATTAAGTTTACTTATAGGCATATTATAGAGGTGTAATATAGGGAATAGGTAAATATATACTTGATACAAGCTTTGTGTTTTACCGCAGAAGTTGTGCTGTCCTTTATATACCAAACTTACCATGCAAAGAGAAAACTGGAGTATATGAACATACTCTTTCTTTATTTCTTCTTAATTTACCTATTATGTACTCATGGAATATTTATGGTACCATATAAAACTTTGAGATACTGAGAAAATTGCAAATTGGGTTAAGATAGTACCTTATTGTAGAGATATTTTAGGTTTGTGTAGCACATAGAAAATAGTTGAGAATTTGTGATAAACAAGTGAGACACACAACACTGAATTGTTGCCACTCTCCAGGTTTTTTTGTTTTTGTTATTTTTTGTTTGTGTGTGTGTATTGTGTTTGTTTGTTTGTTTGTTTGTTTGGTACTGGAATCAAACTCAGGGTCCTGCTCTTGCTTGGTAGGTGTTATGCCACTGAGCTACATCCCTGGCACTCCTCAGTATTTTTAAATAAGGGACCAAACACTAAAATTTGATTCTTTCTGTTTGCAGTTATGCAGAAGTAAGGGCTGAAAGACGACGAGAACTTGGCATTGAAGAGTCTCTTCCTGAGACAGCTGCTGACAAAGTATGTTTTTAATCTTTTGTTTTTTAATCTTTGGGAAAAAAAATTAATCCTTGTAAAACACTGAACAATTGATAATTGTTTTTTGAATACTTTATTTTCTTAGTTATGGCAAGGATATGATTATACTTTAATGCTCGTTTTAATTAATTAATTTATTTTTATTTAAAGAGAAAAAAATGAAACAAAGAGGGTAGAAATAATACGTAATTTCCAAAAAAAAAAAATAGTAAGAAACCACTAGTTGATAATTACATATTTTCCTCTTAGAAGTAGTTGTTCAAGTTACAAAAGTAAAGCCTACAAAGTGGACATTTAAACAGTGAGACTGCAATCAGTTCTGTTCATCTATTCAACAAAAACTTAGTAATGTGGTTATCAATCCTACACACTTAAACATACATGCAGTTATATCCTTTAGAATACTTCCTTTTCCTCTCTTTTTTTTTTACAATAACTATAACCAATTATCGTAAACTACTTAGAAGTTCTACACATGTATAAGTCTCTACATGTATACCTAGCCTTTCTGTATTAGAGGGAAAAACAAATCAAAACAAGTCAACAAAATAAGTTCCTAGAGAAACATGAAATGAAAAGAACATATAAAACCACAATACCAGGTCTACAGTAGTTACTATGATGTCTCTTGTTATTTTCAATAAAATTGTCCATATCATCAGGCATAGTATAATTAAACATAGTAGTACATAGCGCTATTAATAAAAACCAAACATTGGAGACATTATAGGACTTCAAAGCCAGTTAATAATCAAACCAGAGTGAGTATCCTATTGAATTATGTCATCTTCAGAGTAGTTGCTTCTACTCTCAGACTTGATACTCTCAAGCATACCAGATTTGAATAAAATCAGTCAAGACGAAACAGCGATATAACCAATCTTCTCTGCCTCATCTCTGCTGTGCTATTTTTTTGTCATTGTTGTTTACTTTTCTCCTTCAATCCACTGTCTGCCCCTTTCATTGAGGCCTTTCTGCCATTGTTCCTGGAATCCTGGTGATTTTCTTCTCTCTCTAGAATGCCCTTCAATATTCTTTGCAGGGTTGGATTGTTGATCATGAACTCCCCCAGTTCCTCTTTGTCATGGAACTATTTTGTCTCTCCATTAATTTGGAGAGACAGTTTTTCAGGGTACATCAATCTGGGTTGGAGGTTATTTTCTTTCAGGGCTTGGAATATTTCGCTCCAAGCTCTTCTTGATTTGATAGTTTGCATCAAGAAGTCTGCTATGATTTTAATGAGTTTTCCTTTATAGGTAATCTGTTTCTTTTCTCTGACCACTTTTAATATTCTGTTCTTGTGATGGATTTCTGGGATCCTGATTATTATATATCTGGGCATAGATCTCTTTTGGTTGTAACTTGCTGGAGTTCTGTATGCCTCATATATCTGAACACTACTTCTGTTTCCTATGCTTGGGAAGTTTTCCTTAATTATTTCTGTGAATAGCCTTTTTATTTCATTTGTATTTGTCCCTGCTTCTTCATTCACGTTTTTTATTCTTAAGTTATAAATCCTCTTGTTGTCTTCTAGCCTTTGTATCATTTCTTCTTGGTTCCTTATTATTTTTAAGAGATCCTTCCTTTCACGATCATACATTGCAAATCTATCTTCAAGTTTTGAAAGTCTGTCTTTAGTTTCTGTCAAGAAGTTTTGCCAGCTTTCAGTGGAGTTTTTAATTTCCTGATATTCTCTTTGGATTTGTTTCATGTATTCTAGATTTTGTTTATATTCTTCATCAAAGGCTTCTCTCCTTTCTCTGGGTTCCTCCATTTTTCCATTTGTGTCTTCTTGAGTGCCCAGCATTTCTTTTATTAATCTTCTTATATCTTGGTTCACCTGAGTTAGAATTTCAGATTTAAATTCGTCGATGAGGTCACAGAAGTATTTCTTTATTTCTAATGAGGCCGTGTCTGATATTGCATGTTTGCTGCCCTCCATCTCCTCTGTATTTACCTCTCCTGGACTTATTTTCCCTGGGTCATCATTTGGAGGCTTTTTGTTGTTTCTTTGTCTTATTATGTTTCTGGTTTCTTTCAGACAGTTGAATGGTGGAGGTCTCAGGACCTTTTCGTATTGCTTATAGTTTTTATGAAGTTGCCCTCTCCAGTTTGCTATTGATCTGTGAGATACATGCAGGGGCGATGTGGGTCGACCCCTCCCCTCTAAGATAGTCAACCAGTGAGTGACTTCACAACCAGTTAGTGTGTGCCCTACGGATGTCACAGGTTTGGGACAGCCTCGTCCCTGGCTGTTGGGTCCCAACCAGGGACATGGCCCAGCCCAAGCAGATCCTACCAATCTGCTTTGGGCCAGGAGCCACCAACTGAAGCTGCTTCAGTTGTGGATTCAACCCTGTCCTGCCCAACTCCAATATGTCATCTAGTTGGTCATCCGGCTCTGGGGAACCCAGTTCTCAGCACTCACCAAGGTCCATGTAGCTTGGTTTGCCGTTTCTTCTCCCTATTGCAGCGACTCCTCCTGCCAAGGGCTCACCAAGCCCTGCTCTCGGCAGGGCTGTGACCTCAGCTCAATCATGAGTTGCCCGACTCTAAGACATGCCCAGTACAGCAATGGGAGCATGCCCAGCTCTAGCCCTCCATCCACACTTCTTTTTTTATTTTTTTTTCTTTTTCCTCAGTTTCTTCCTGGGTCATGAGAATTCCTCTCCTTTCATCTGGTCTTCTCCATGGTGTTAAATTCTAGCATCTGAGTTGTTTTTCTCAGAGAAACTATCATGCTACCTAGCAATCATCCATCTTTTTCTTCCTCCCTCATTTTTAATTTAATATTTAAATTTTCATGTGCTTCTAAGAAAGAATTGAAGGCCCTGACATTTAGTAATAATCAGGTGAGAGATAAATGTAATCTCAGATTAACAAGTACCATTTTTTTCTGGTCTATAAAATGTTAGGCACTGCCTAGGTTCTTTTATGAATTATGAACTATGATTTACTCCCTGGTAGGAAAAGTCTTCACTTTGAAAATATTGAAACTGACCTCCCCTAAAGACATGCTGGGAAATTATAATGGGAATTTGAACTGTTTCCTTTTTATTATTTCCTGTGGAAATAGTATTGTTTGTCTGTTGCTATGTGCCAAATACTCTAAAACAGTGATGTAAAACAGCACACATTTATCATCTCATAGTTAATGTGGGTTACGGATCCAGGCACAGTTTAGCTGGACCCTTCTTTGGTGGGTGCATAATGAGGACTAGAGGAAAGGTGTCACTTGGGATAAGAGCCATCTCAGGGTTCAACTGGGGCAGAATTTATTTCCATCTCACTCAGCAATTATTGGTTCAATTTTTGTTTGTTTGTTTTTGTTGGCTATATTTTGTTCATCATGGGCACTTGAACTGAGGGCCTTGATTTCTTGATGACCAAAGGCCACCCTCCTTTCCTTTCTTTACAAATTACTCTTTCCAGCAGAGAAAACATGCAAGAAAACTCAGAGATAGAAAATGACAGTAAAATTGGTGTTGGTTTTGTTTTTTAAAATGAGTTAAATGATAGCTAAGAATGATCTGATGGAGAAGGAAAAAATGATGGTTGAGAGTAGTTACAAATGTGAGAGCAGTGTGCTGGAGTAGATGAGAGAATGTGGGACCTAGTACATAAGTGAAAGATTAGATTTAGCGTGTGGGACAAAAATTCAACCTCAGCATCACTGACTCTCACTGACCCTCTTACTTTGTAAGGCCCATCATTTACAAATTTTTTTGCATCAAAAATCAAAAGAATAATGGTTTATGACACATGAGGGGTATACTGCATTTAAATTCCAGTATTCATAAATAACATAGCCATACTTAACTGTTCAACTATTACCTTTAAATTGCATTTGTGCTGCAACAGTAGAATTGAGTAGTTGTGACAGAGGCTGTATGACCCACAAAGCCTAAAACTTTGAAAGAGTCAGTATTACAGAAAGATTTGACTGATCCATAATGTATAGCAACCTGAGGAAAGGTAATGAAAGTATCACATTTTCACAGTCACAGTCACTTTTTTCCCCCTCTTGATCCAGCATAAACCCATGTTTCATTGTTGTAACCATGCATATATCTTAACTCTCTAGCTCTCTCCCTTCCCTTGGCAAAATCTCAATGCTGATTAATCCAGCTGGTAGGTAAATAGGTAGAGTATTGGGAGCTTCTAAGAGTACTGAGTGAAATGGAAGACAAAGTTACCAGCTAAGTGTCAGCATAGGAAAGTTGCTAAAGGTTTGAGGAGAAAAGCAAAAACAACAACAAAAAGGCTAAATAGTTGTGAAGGTCTATGCATGGTTATAATAATTAGTCATGAATTTGATTGGGGAGAGAATACAAAAATAAGAATGTGTTTTAGAAAATGTAGAACTTATATTAGGTTCTTCATTAGGTTACACTTACACTTACACCAAAGGAGTTTTAGAATTAAGATGCTAAAGGGAATGAGTAGGAAATACAAGAAATGATGCTCACAGAATAGTTAAATTTGAAATCTATTTGAAATCGAGGTGATAGAAGGCTTCTTACAAGGATATGAGGAAGGATGAATGGCTGAGGACCGATAGAAGTCAAGATCTTTGGAGGAGAAAACAGGGAAGAAAGGTGATGGTACTGAATGAATGTGTGACTATAGTAACTTAGGGATTTTTAATTAGAGGAGTACTGAGCTAGCTAAAATTTAATTTAGGTACTTGCTGGAAAGTGACCACAGTGTCAGTACATAACTGCAACAAGAGTTAACGAGTTACACAGTATGGTAATGAGAATTATTAGATCTCTGAGTTTGGGCAAAGGAGAAGATGAAATGACTGGAAAACATCAGTAGGATATCTCCTCTGCTTATAGAGTAGGCATGTAGTCTAAGAGCTGTGGTAGAGAAAACAGACACCACTGAAGAGACCTACAAGGAAAGTGGTATCTTCTGGTGAGATGTGGGTTTTAGTTAGAGCAAGGCATTGAAAGAGTGTTTATAGCCATGGTTGAGCACTTTACTTGGGAGTAAAGGGAGGCAAAGATTTCAGAGGCTGGGAAGCAGTGAGAGATGGAGATAAATGAGGATGTGGAGACCTAAATGGCAGTTAGAGTAGAGAAGATAAGGCAATGAGCAACATCACTACTTTGTTTTTGTTTTGTTTTTATAGCATGAGTAATGCAAAGCAAGGCTGTCAGTTGAGAGAGACAGACAGGTTTAAGAACAGTGGAAAAGAAATGAGGTGATTATTAAGAGTAGGACAGGGATGCCACCAAAAACATTTAAGAGTGTTGATCCCTAGTACTGAAGCTGGTGATCATTTTAGGGTAGCTGTGGTTGTTTCCAGCAAGACCCTTAAACAGGTGAGTTAGAAATACAGAAGTGTGTGGCTTAAAATGGCATTTTAATTTTTATTGTTAGAGGTACTGCAGTGTTTGTTGATGACAAGACATAGATTGAGTAATGTAGAGTTAAGAAACAGATTATTGGACTTGAGTTCTTAGAAAGCTGAGAAGCCAAGATATAAGGTATTGTGTGATTTATCCATAGATACTGAAATTATAGAGAACTATCAGAAATGGGGTGAAGAGGAATTTTTAGTAGTTAAATGCTGATTTCCAAACATGCTTATAGTACTTTGTATATGGTAATATCTTTATTCTGTTTTTTTAAGACTTTCCTTTTTTATGTGGTAAAGATACATATGACAAAGTTGTATTTCAGGGGTATAGTTGAGAGGGGAGGTAAAAAGAATTAAGATATTTATGTATATATACTAACTCCAACAGTGATATAATCATCATATATTGTAAACATGTACTAAAAATGAGGGTGTTGTTAATTGTTGTTATGTGTATTCCCAGCATTGTAGACCTATCACCACTGCCCATATCTAGGACTTTTTAATCTTTCCAAAGTTTAACTCCATCCATATTAAAAAACTTATCCCCCTCTCCTTCAGCCTTGGGCAACCACCATTTTACTTTGTGTTTTTGAATTTGACTGCTCTATATAACTTCATAAAAGTGGAATTATATAGTATTTCTTCTTTCATAGCATGCTTATTTCACTTGACATAATATTCCTTTGGTTCGTTATGTTACATGTGTTGGAATTCTCCTTTTTTAAAACTAAGTAATGTTCAATTCTATGTGTATATACCACATTTTGCTTATTTGTTCATCTGTCAACAGATTCTTGGGTTATTTTTACCTCTTTGGTCATTCTAAGTAATGTGATGATAAATACTGTTACACACATAGTTGTTTGAGTTCCTGCTTTCCTTTCTTTTGGGTATAAACTCACATACCATAATTCTGAATTTAATTTTAGGGTAACTGCTATACCACTTTCCATAGTCGCTGTGCTCTTTTTACCCCAAGACACAAGAGTTTTAGTTTCTTCACATTCTTGACAATATGTTATTTTCTTTTTTTGTTTGTTTTTGTTTTTGTTTACATAATAGCCATTCTGATAGGTCATATCTCATTGTTGTTATGACTTACAGTTGAGATCAAGCATCTTTTCATGTGCTCAGTGGTCACTTGTAATCTTCTTTGGAGAAATGTTTATTTTATCATTGATTTTTAAATTAGGTTGTTTTTCATTGTTCAGTTATGGGAGTTCTTTATATATTCTGGATATTAAATTCTTATTAAAGATTTACAAATATTTCCTCCTACTCTGGGATTATTTTTTATCTTTTGATAGCATCATTTGATGCCAAAATTTTAATTTTGATGAAGTCTGGTTTATTGGCAAATCTGATGTCATGAGACCTTTGCCTGATGTTTTTTCAAGAGTTTTATAGTTGTAGTTGTTAATAGGTCTTTGATCTGTTTTGAGTTAATTTTTGTATATGGTATAAGATATTCCAGTCCTTCTGCTATTCTTTTAAAATACAAAATGAAGCCAGAACTTTCATACTATGAAAAATAAATTTTCATTTCTTTACCTATAATATAACTTTGCCTTATTAAAGGTAAAAATTGAACTTCTAAACTTTTTATTGCATTTTTTGGTTAGCAAGAAATACCACTAATTTGAGAGCTCTGAACTGAACCACTAGAAAACATTTATTTTTCTCTGTCTCTTAGAGCCAAGATTCTGGGTCGGATAATAGAATAAACACAGTCAGTCTCAAGGAAGCATTAGAAAGGTTTGATCATAGCCCAACCCCTTCTGCCTCCTCTCGGAGTTCAAGAAAGTCATCTCACACAGCAGTCTCAGACCCTTCCTGTGAGTACTTTAGCTTGAAAGTAACTTCTGTTAAACAGAGTACTTATGAATTATTTGTGTTAACTCATATCAGAATTTTTAATAAAATACTTCCTTAAAATTATAATTAAAATAAATTGTTAAGAAATTAAAAATTTTTAAAATTTTGAGTATATCAACCTTTCCACTAAGAGGCAGATTGTTTATCTTTAACAAAGAAATAATGTTATCACATGATCTATAAAATATATAGGTGGTAATGTTATTTTTAACCATTCCTCAGAAAGTGGAAATCTTTTTTACTGTAGAGCCTGTTTATGAAATTTTTTTAGGGTCTGATTTTTATGAAGACTCGTATAGTAGTCACTAAGTTACATTTGGCCCTCTGTGTGGTTCTATGTCCGGAGAGTCAACTGACCGTAGATAGAAAATGTTCCAAAAATACTACTTTTTTTTTTTTGGTACCAGGGATCAAACTGACGAACTCATACTTGCCAGGCAGGTGCTTATGCTGCTGAGCTAAATCCCTGGCCAAAAAATACTACTTCTTTACTAAACAGGTGCAGGCTATTTTTCTTGTTATTAATCCCTTAACCAATACAGTATAATATTTATTTATATTGTCTTAGGAATTATTTAAGAATCTAGAGATGATTTGAAGGAGGATGTGCATAGTTATATGTAAATACTGTGCCATTTTATATAAGATTCTTGGGCATTTTCGTGAATGGTCCTGGAAGCAATCTAATATATATATATATGGAAGAACTATAGTTACTATATGTATATTGTGTTTCAAATGTTTCTTTGTTCTTAAGAGAATTAAAATTAATCTTATAATCATGTATTTTACCTTTATTGAATAATTTAGAAAACTAACTAAAAGGCAGTTTTTATTCACTGCAGATTTTGAGAGTGATCTTTGAAAATTGTGTTTATTAGTGTTAATGTTATTCTGTTTTCGTTGGCCAATTTCAGCAACACCAACAAAGATCCCAACAGATACCAGCACTCCTCCCAGACAGCATTTACCAACTCATGAAAAGATGACACAAAGGAGATCATCATTTAGTAGTCAGGTAACCTATTTAGTTAATAGTCTTTGAGGGAAACAAAGATTGATTAAAAGGGAAAAATTACCTAAATCTTAAGAAATTCATTGATTTATTACTACTTTTCAGTAAAAATCCAAATAGTTGACATATGATAACTTCCTCAAGTGTCTCTTATTTGTGAAGTAGGTGTCAAACAGTTAAGTCTATTTTTACTATTTTTCAAGTAAAATGTTTTAGATTTTCTGTGTGAAAAGCTGATGATTGAGAACTTTTTTTGTATCTTAAGTTCAAATAATATTTGTCTTTTGTTAAGTCGAGCCACCTTTTATTTAGAGCTCATTCTCTGTACTGTGAGAAATCTACTTGAAGATAAAACATATACAAGGAACACATCCTTCTAGTGTCAACAGGGACACATAGCTGTACACAGATAACAAAAGTATGAAGTAAATTTAAATTCTAAGTTTGGTGATAAACAAAGCATGTCTCTCTTTCTGGTGGGTGTATGAGAATGAACATTACTTTAGTAATTTCAGTTATTTATTTTGCTTCTAGTCCGTAAATTCCCAGTCTGTTGGTTCATCATTAACACAGCCAATGATGTCTCAAACTTCAAATTTACCAATACCACAAGGCATGTCTCAGGTATTTTTTGTTTGCTTGTTTCAGTTGAGTATTTACAAATGATAAATTGCTTTTCAGCTGAAGTGATTAGTTTTATACATAGTTGTATGTCATGTTTTTATATGTATAGTTATAGATGTAGTAGACTAAATAGAGACATTTAGAATAACTAGGGACATTTTTGTTTGCAGTAATGATTATGAGGTACCACTGACCTTTTGTGGACATGGAACAGAGATATTAAGCATATTTTTGGATACATGGCACTTTTTACAATAAAGGAGTATCCTGCTTAATGTTACTGTAACAAATCCCCTTTTGAAGAAAAAAGACATGAAGATATTAAAGATGAAATATAACAGTTCATTTTATTCTTTCTATGGATATTGGAAGAATTAACTTTATTCATTTATTCATGCATATGTGATGTGTTGACAATATGTGTCATAATAGCTATATTGAAAGACCATGAGGAAACAACACATGACTATGACACCATGTTATATAGTCTGTGCACATCATATAAACCTTTAATGCAGCATGGTAAACTGAAGGAAAACTTCTCAGAAGAATATTTGCCTTGCCTGAGGTACAGAGAAAGCCTAAGTACAGAAATTAGGACGACAAAGGTGAATAAATCCAAAAGCAGTTCTTTGATCACAGCTTCTCAACTTGTGATTTATGACTCATTCAGTTCCTCAAATACATTAATAATACTACTGAGTAGTAATAAATATATGCTCACATAAAATCTGGCTGTTTTCATTTTTGTTTCTTGAGGTCCTGGGGATCAAGTACAGGGCCTTGTACACACAAGAAAAGTGTTCTACCACTGACCTACATTCTAGCTCCTCTCACTACTTCATTTGGCATTAAATATCTAACCTTTGTAATCCTAATTTTTAGAAATACATTACCAGGTAAGGTGCTTACAGGCACTATATTATTAAATATATTTAGGTGCAAAAGTTTTTAATCAGCACGAGGCATCAAATTCTAATTATTTTGACATATTAAGAGAAAGTTTATGTAAATATTTAGACATATTTTCAATATTATCTTTAACCTTGGGATACTGATTAAACATTTCTTAACATTTTATAGGGGGTACTTTTATGAAATAAGTATGTATTATGTCAAAAATGTTAATAAGCATTCAGATCTCACATTTTATCACAGTAAAACTAAACACTTTGCTTCTTTGTTGTTTCCTGTTAAGATCTTGTGTTTATTTCTATTTTCTTATTTCTACTTAACAGAAATCCTTTAAATGGTGACATTTACCTACAGGTTCAGAAAATGTTACTTAGAAGGCTGGAGAGAGAGTCAAGGCACTGATTTAAAATATTTTCTGAAGCCCAGTAGAATAATATATGATACTGCTTTACTTCAATTTCAGAACTCAAGATTTGTATACTTTGAAAACTAATACTCTGTGTCCTTAAACAAACTTTTGAAGATAGACTAAAAAAACATGAGGGAGTGATCTCACTTTTAGGTACAGTTCAGTGTAGACTATTTTAAGATAGATTTCCAATAAAATGAAACTCCTTCAGCTCTTATATTGTGTCATATACTTAATAAATAGAAAATCTGCCCAAAAATGTATACATCAGGAAAAGAAAAACTTGCATAAATATTTTAATTCTAAATTTACTGAAACATCATGAGATTAATACAAGTTATCTTTGGCCTCTACAATTACAATAGGTGTGCAAAGTGATGGCCATTAGTTTCCAGGTATTTATTAGAAGAGTGCATATACATTTTTTTTTGACAGGATCTGTATTTATGAAAATAGTTAAATGAGCCTTTGTAGACTTCAGAATGGGGCTAAATTACATGCAATAAGAAATAGAGAAATAACAAGGGAAACCCAGGAAGTGGAATAACTTTGTTTTCATTCATGATTCAGTCATTAATTCGTTCATAATTCCTTTAAAAGCCTTTAAAAACCCATGTTTCAAACTTTTCAGGACAGTATCAATTGAAAATATGAGTGAAAATAATTATGTTGGTTATCTGTTAAGTTTTTGTAACTTTGGATAATTCTGTCTATGTTCACATAGAAAACATTTAGGGATGACAATGTGATATGAATTAATTCCAGGTTCAGGCTATATTTTCATTTGTTAAAAAGTAGAAATGAAAGTAAGAGGTTAAGCAACTTGTTCTAATAAGTCATTGAACTCCACAGTATGAGAACAGGTCTTCTGACTTAAGGATATAATCAGTCAAGAGCCAGTCAGAAATCAAAGGCATATCAGAAATTTGAAGAGCGATACTATGGAAAATTACTGAGCTTTAAGTAAAAGAAGGAGAAAGAATCTAAAGAACATAGAAAGAGGTGTAGAGAGAAGGTACTTAACTGTAAATTAAAAGGAGAGTGCTTAAGGAGGGGACAGACTTGAAAGCCCCCTAGCCTCTTAGTCACTTGTTTCCTATGCCAGGCTCATATTTAGATCTCACTGTGGCCTGGTATTATACAGAAGCTTGCTGAGATACGACAAATGATGGCTGGAGAGCAGGAAAGCCACCTGCCAGGGACTGGTGAAACGTTGCGGGGAAGGTGCCTACTGGAATGTCACTGAGATACTAGAAAGCTGCATACCTGAGTGCTGATGAGACTCACTGCAAAGCTGCCCACTGGCACCCCTTACATTCCAATAAGAAGGAAGTGACCAGAACCAGGAAGATAAGCACCTTTCTTGGCAGTATCCCTCCAGCGCCATCTGCTGACTGTTAATTTTGTGCCTGCTGTGAAAGAAGTGTTTTTGAGTTCTAGGTCTAGGATCCCAAAGCAGATCAGAGTTGGGCAGGTTAGAAACTAACTGAAAGGCAGAGCAGTAACTGCCTGAATTGTTAACTCGTGATATACTGCTTACTTCCATATTGCACAATTATGTGAATCAAGTAATTTTAAAATAAGTTACACTTTTCCTCATGGTGTTTCAGTTTCAGTTTTCAGCTCAGTTAGGAGCCATGCAGCATCTGAAAGACCAATTGGAGCAACGGACACGAATGATAGAGGCAAATATTCATCGGCAACAAGAAGAACTAAGGAAGATTCAAGAACAACTTCAAATGGTTCATGGCCAAGGGCTGCAGGTAAGTTATCTTTACATTTATTCTTTTTGCATTTTGATTTCTTAGAAAATTGGTTAAATATATTTGTATTGTATATATGAATTGTACAAAATACTAGGCTTGTTTGATATTTTCATATGTGCATATAACATATTTTGATTTTATCCATCACCTGCTCTCCTTCATTACTTCTACCCCATTCTTTTCCTTTAGAAATTGATTTTTTTAAAAAACGGAAATTTAGAAGTATTTCCACTAGTTCAGTTCGGTAAATACTTACTGGTTACCTGCACAAATACTCATTCCTAAGAATAGTTCACTAACATCCTTATTTTTTAAGATTAACAAAGTCCTAATTTTGGTAAGCTCAAATCTATAACATAAAATTCTTATTTTACAATAACTTTGAGGTACAGAATTTATAATAGTCTTAATAAATTTCCAGTAGGTATGAGTCATATTCATCTCACTCAATAAACCAAGAAAACTACTGTAGGAGAAGTAAAAACTATTTTTGTCTACTGTCACAAATGAAGAATGATAGATGATATAAACCTGCCAATCCACAGACCTCTGAGTGGTACTGAGATGTGCGTGCTGACAGTTGGGAACATGCTAACATTAGGATTACTGGGAGAATGAATATGAAGTTTCATAATTTATTCATTAATTATTGCTAATTCTCCACTCAAGTTATAGTATTATTTGCCTTTTAAACTTAATTTGAAACTTCATTTTGCTTACTTTTAATATTGTCACTATTTTTAAACTACAAAAGTCGTTTGAGCCTGGGGCTATAGCTCAGGGGAGGAGTTCTTGCCTAAGATGCTCTAGGCCAAGTTTAATTCCCAATGCTACCAAAACATTATTAAATGTAATCTTTATTTTCAAAGATGTTTTTGCAACAGTCAAACCCTGGATTGAATTTTGGTTCTGTTCAACTTTCTTCTGGAAATTCATCTAATATCCAGCAAGGCCAGGTTGTAAATATGCAAGGCCAGGTTGTTCCTGCTAACCAGCTTCAAAGTGGAATGAGTTCTGGACATATTAGCACAAGTCAGCACCTAATGCAACAACAGACTTTACAGAGTACATCAACTCAGGTAATGAGTACAGTTGGCCATGGGGTAGTGTCCAGTGATTGAGATATATACTAGTATAAAACAAAAATAAAGCTTTAATACTATCTTCTAAAATTTTATAGTAATTAGAGTACATAATATTGAAATTCTGAGCTGGGCATGGTGGCACATACCTGAAATCCCAGTGCTTAAGAGGCTAAGACAGGAGGATTGCCATGAGTTTGAGACCAGCCTGCACTACATAGTGAGTTCAAGGCCAATCTGGACTAGAGAGTGAGACCTTTTCTCAAAAATCTAAAAAAAAAAAATTATATATATATATTAGTAAAATATCTTTTGGAAAAAATATGTTAGTGTTAAATATTGTCAATATTTTGACATTTAAAATATGACAATCTGTTGAAGGATCTAGTCTAATAATTATAATGGGCCCTTATAATTTATAGTCTCCTTTATGTTAAGAAGTTGTGACTTACAAATGAAGTGGACCAGGAAACATGTCACCACATGTGTAGAATACACTGGAGGTGAGGGGGACAGTGATGGTTTCACAAATTCATGACAAGGGCATAATTCATGTTTTGCTGCCAGGCAGCTTGAGCCACAGGATGTACATGCAGGACTGCCCCATGCATCACTTGTACCACCAGTTCTATAAGCCACATGATTGCATGTGCCACCAGTGGGTGTGTGTCAATAAATATTGCAGAAACCTGCTAATTACTGTACGTCTATGGCTGTAAATGAAAAATACAAAAAATACCTAGTCATCGGTCACCGCTTTGGGCATTTAATAGAATTCCTCTGTGTATATCTTCTATTATCCCTATTAATGTCACACTCCTTTTAGAATTATAGCTTCCCTTGCAGCAAGGCATTCAAGACTAATTCATTCTCAGTTATTACACATCATTTCTCTGCTTTTGTGTTGCTCTGTTTGTAAGAGAGGAGAGATTTCTTTTTGGCTCAAAAGTTGCTCCTGTGGGATTAGAGTTCTCTCAAAGTAACATATCCTGGCACTGTTTCACTGTTAGGTCAGCAGTTGTTTAAACTATGAATGGTGGAAGCAAACTTCACAAATAACTTTGTTTTGTTAATCTCTCTGTACAACCTTCTCTTTTCTAGCAGAGTCAACTGAGTGGGCACAGTCAGCAAACCTCTCTTCCCAGTCAGACGCAGAGCACTCTTACGGGCCCACTGTATAACACTATGGTGATTTCTCAGCCTGCAGCCGGGAGCATGGTCCAGATTCCATCCAGTATGTCCCAGAACAGCACCCAGGGTGCTGCAGTAACTACATTCACTCAGGACAGACAGATAAGGTAGTTGTCATACTTCAGTTCTCATTTTCAGAGTTGTGAAGTGATTTGTTAAAAGCAGTGATCTGTATGGGAATGTAGCTTAGTGGCACAACATCTGCCTGACAAGTGCAAGGTTGTGAGTTCAATTCCCAGTACCAAAGGAAAAGAAAGAAATAGTAATCTGGGGCTAGGGATATATTTCAGTATTCAAGCACTTACCCGGCATGCACAAAGTCCTGAATTCAGTTCCCAGCACTGCCAAACAAAAAGATAATAATTTGTTTTTTTTTAAATTTCGTGCTTACTACAGCCATTGTCCTTAAATTTTAAATCAAAACACAAATCTGTTGTTTAAAGACTTTATAATAAAAGAATAATTATATTTTACTTCTTGCCCAATAATGAGTTTCCAAATATGATAGAATCCATATTATGCAGCACATTGTTATACAAGGCCTATGACAGGCTTTGTGATACTCTGAAACTTTTTAACACAGATGTTAAAGTTTTTAGATAGTAATAGCAGTTATTATAGCATACCTTTCTTAAGTGCTCAAAATATTCATTCATCTTTTTGCTTTAATGTATCGTCTTTCATTTCCCAGGTAAAAAACCAATTTAATAATTGGATCAAGGGCCTGTAGCTCATTAGATCAGTAAGGAGGCAGCTCTGGACTCAAGCCTGAGTGCCTGACTTCAGAGTTTAGCTGTTTAGACATATACTGCAGTGAGCTTGTGTGCAGTATTGTAGAAAGATAGCCCTCACTGACTTTTAACAGGGTGTGATAAAAAATATATGTATAGTGAATGTAGCTGCAGCTTGCATCCAACAGGAAGGGCAGGGACAGTGCATTGAACATGAGTAATAGTGGTGTGACAAGTTTCAGCCATAGTCCCATTCAGAACATTTTAAGAACAGATTTGAACATGAGTGAGTATGTTTTGACTGTTAGACAAAAATAATAGCATTTGTCAGTTGCATTAGACTTTTGGGCTTGTACCACTTCAGATTCCAGCTTTTTAGGACATGTCATCATGGGAGATGAACTTTGGTTCTGTGTTTATGGTCCTGAGACCCAAAGTTCAGAGTTCTCAATGGAAATCATCTAGTTCTCTTCATGTGAAAAAGTATGTCAATCAAAGTGATGTGGATTGTGTTTTTTGACTGAGCTGAGTTCATACTATAGTGACCTCTTGGTATTATAAGGGCTTATTTTTAAGAAACAGTGTGCCTAGAAAACAGCCTAAGAAATGGGCAGTTTCGTTCTCTGTCATGACAGTGCTGTGTCACACATAACTTTTGGTATGATGGCAACTTCTGTCAAATAAAAACTTATGGTGTCTCCTCATCCACCTTATTCATCTGATCTGGCCCCATTTGACTTTGGCTCTTCCCCAAAGTCAAAATAACTATGAGAAGTAAATGTTTGGAATCAATTCAGGACACAAGGCAGCTATGACTATGTAATAAAAAGTGTGAAAAAGATCTTCCAGAATTGCTTCAGAAAGCTGTGAAAATGATAGGATGAGTGCATATGAAGCTGGGAGAAGGAACATTTTGAGGGGGATTAATAGTGTGTCTTTTACTGTAACGCATTTTAAAAATTTCAGCATATATTTTGATCAGACCTCATTTTAGTGAAGAGCTTAAAATAGTTGACTTAGAAACAATTTTTTTGAAGCAGTGTCATTCAAATAGTGGGAAGGTATCTTTTCAAAAACCAAAGGATTTCAGTAGTCTCAGTCTGCGATTTAATTTTTAAATTTTATCTTTATTCTCAAAATAGTGATCAAGATTTTATACAGTGAGAGACATGATGGCACACACCTATATTCCAGCATTTGGTTAGGCTGAGAAAGGAGAACATAACAAGACCCTGTCTGAAAACAAAACAAAACAAAAATTGCACAAAAGGTAGTAAGATTAAAAACATGACTGTAATAGGTTAGAAACCATGAAAAACAAGTCATAATAAATTGAGTAAGGCTTAAAAAGCTCTCCAATTTTATTTTATTTTTCCAAGTTCATTTTGTTTCAAGGATAAAGAGAAAAACTACAACAAAATTTCAAAACGTATCAGTCGCGGCAACAGTGGTATGTATGTTGCACATTGTCATCCCCAAATCATTCCAATTTTAAATGCTTTGTGTTTTTTACTTATTTTGCTACAACTACACTGATCCTTTTATATACAGTACTTAAATATTATATTAATGAAACTATAAACCCTGTAAATAATATTCAGCATAAAGAAACTGCACGGTTACCTAAGCAATGAAAGCCGAAAAAGGTTCCCTCAGTTGAAAAAGTCCAACTTTTAGTTCTTTGTTCTGAAAAGAAGACTTACATATGTGCTCCATAGAAATGCAGGAGACTGATTTGTTTTCCTTTTCATTAGCGAGGTTGAATCTAGGGCCTCCTACATGCTAAACACATATTCTGTCGCTGAACTATGCTTGCAGTCAGAGAACTGATTGGAAGGCTTGAGAAGAAAGACATTAATTATCTACCAGTCCAATTATTTAAATACAAGATGACCTGAAACTGCTATTTTTTTTTTCATTAAAGTGCTGACCTGTGTTTTGAAGGATACCATTTTCTCTTCTCTTCTCTCCTCTTCCTCTTCCTCTTGTTCCAGAGATTGAACTGACAGTCTCACGCTTGCCAGCCAGGCACTTATACCACTGAGCTAATTCACCGGCAAATAATTGCTTTTTATTTTTTTATTTTTTGTGCATACCTGGTTTTTTGAGAGAGGAAACATATTTGAGCAAACATTTTACTCAAGAAAGGCCAGACTAGTGAAGGCAATAGGAAGGTAGGAAATAAGTCTGTACTTCTTGGTGGGATAAGTACTCTATCAGTAATACACATTCCTTTAAAGAAGGAAGGTAGATCCTTTTGTAAATTGAGGCAAGCAGGTAAAAAGAGAGAGTTCAGAAAAAAAGCTTCTTGAGGAGGAGATACTTGGGTTTAGAGTCATAGGGGCATTCTAGGCAGCAGAAAAATGTTTACAAAGCCACAGAAGTATGAGTTGAACAGAATAGGTTTAAGAATGTCTTTTGATATCAGAGATAGATAAAATATTCATACACTTCTCATTGAGCAGTTGGACAAATCACCTACTCATGTTAAGATGACAGAGAAATTGGCACTTGGTACTTCTATTGACTACATAATTGTTTGAGCTTTCTTTATATGGAAATTTTTGTTTCTTTGGTTATTGTTGTTTTGGGGGTTTTTTGCACTTAAGCATCTGAAGTATATAAAATACAGCATTTTATTTCAAGATCTGGCATGGATTCAAAACATTTATTTTAGGGCCTGGGACTTCAGCTCAGTGATACAGGACTTAAATAGCATGCAGGAGGCCCAGGGTTCAGGTACACATTCATACTGTACTCAGTTTACTATTGTTATGCACTTTTAAACAGTTTGTGCTATAGGTATAGATAGTATGCTACAGTCTTATTTTTCTTAAGATGGCCAGTGTTGGAAACAAACTTCATCTCACAGGAAAAGCAAACTAAAATAATACCATGTTATAAACAATATTATGTTATAAACATAAGATGAAACTTCAATGTAAATTTTTTCTGTAAGCACGGTTTTTAAAACTACCTTATAATAAATAGCCTTAAGTGTCTACATGGTAAATGGACTATGTCCCAGATGTATTGACACTTTAAAAGTATTGAGTTGTTTCATAAAATGAAAAAAGTTCATATTTGTGTAAAAAATTTTAGTTATAATAAAATATACAACAAAATTTAACACATTAACCTTTTAACCTTTATCACCCTATCCACCTAGCCACCCTAGCCACCTCCAGACAGAAGCATCATACTTCATACGCATTAAAGTTTCCCAAACCCTCCCAACCACATGTCCTTGACAACTGTCATTCTATTTTCTATCTATTTGAATTTGACTGCTTTGGATAATTCAGATAGTTGGAATCACATAGTATTTGTCTTTTTGTTATTGGCTTATTTTAATTTTTGAGGAACTGCCATATAGTTTTCCATAATGGTTGAACCATTCACATTCTGACCAACATAGTACAAAGCCCCAGTTTTTCCATATTCTTGCCAGTATTGGGTATTTCTTCCATATTTTTCTATAAAAGCCATCTTGATGGGTATAAAGTGATTTCTCCTTGTGGTTTTGGTTTGTATTTCCCTAATGATTAGTGATATTGTACCTTTCCTATCTCATTTTCCTTGCTAAGATGGCCAATGTTGTACCTAGTGTAGTGGTACTTTTTCACATGTTTATTGCCATTTGTGTATCTGTTTCATAGAGAAATACCTATCCAAGCTTGACCTATGTCAATTTTGTAAATGGCTGGTTAATTGTAACAGTTCTTCATGTGCTACAATTATGTTATGATAATTAAATGTATTAGATAAATGATTTGGAAACATTTTCTCCCATTAGTAGGTTACTTTTTTACTGTATTGATTTTGTCCTTTGTTGCCCAAATTTTTAATTTGGTGCAGTCTATTTTATCTGTTTTGTTACTTGTATTTTTTTGTCAAAGATATCATTGCCCAGTCTATTGTCAAGAAATTTTTCTCCTATTTTCTTTAAAGAGTTTATAGTTTTAGTTCTTATGTTTAGATTAATTTTGCATTATGAATATGATGCAAGAGTCCAACATTATTCTTTTTTAATATCAATGTTTAAAAAGTTCAGTTTTGTTAGTCTTGTTTTTGTTGTCATATATTAATTTTGCTACATACATATTTTGTTTTGCTAATATCCCAAAGAGAATCTTTAAAGACAGAAATAAAATGGAAATGTGTAGCTTTTACAAAACCAAACTAGAATTATCACTGAGTATTATTTTAGATAAATGTTCAAATCACTGCCTTTTATATTGTTTACCTTGTATGTTTGACTTTCTTTTCGTTCTTTCCTCTAACAGATTTTCTCAAGGTCAGCAACTTGTGACCAAATTAGTGACTGCTCCCGTGGCTTGTGGGGCAGTCATGGTACCTAGTACTATGCTCATGGGTCAGGTGGTGACTGCCTATCCTACTTTCGCCACACAACAGCAGCAGGCGCAGACACTGTCAGTAACACAGCAACAGCAGCAGCAGCAACAGCAGCAGCAGCAGAGTTCCCAGGAGCAGCAGCTTCCTTCAGTTCAGCAACCATCTCAGGCTCAGTTGACCCAACCACCACAGCAATTTTTACAGGTACTCATCCACTGGAGAAGCTGTCTTCAGCCCATTGATTTATAACAGGTTTAGGGATTAAATGAACAGGTTTGCACCAGATCTGAAAAATCCATAAAAACTTATGATACATTTAAATCTCTGTAAGATAGAGTGCTTATCCTGATTAGCTATTTTTCTGTCTCTTGTTGAGTGTGTGGAAGACTCAGCCCTGCCATGAACATAACCTGTTACCTGAATTGCTGAATAGAGTGAGTGGCCCACTGCCTACAGCGGCACTTACGTAGAAACTTTTATCCTAGGCAGTTTGTGCAGTTGGAGGAAAGACCTCACTCCTCTCCCTTTCTAGACATCCATCAGACTACTCTGTATAAGACAGAGTTACCAAGAAGGATTTCTGTATTACCATAGGTCAGTGATGGCAAACCTTTTAGAGACCAAGTGCCCAAACTGCAACCGAAACGCACTTATTTATCACAAAGTGCCAACCCTGCAGTTAAACCTGAATGCTAAGAATTTAGTTTAGAAAAAAAACAACTGTTATCCAGTGCTGGGGCAACTTGGCTCTTGTGCTGACAGAGGGCTCTGCATGCAGGTTCATGTGCCCTAGGTTTGTCATACTGGCATAGGTGTTTTCTTAAATTATTTGGTTGGTTTAAAACTTATTAGAGTCTTTTTTTCTTCTAAATTAATGTCAGAGGAGAAACTGTGAAGGTGTAGTGTATGTCCTAGTTGTAAGTTGGGCTGTGTGAAATGTGTATCATAGTTAAAAGATGGGCTGTAAAGCCAGGCTGCCCTGAGATTGAGCTGCTGGTACATCACGTACTGCAACCTTGGACAGACTATTTAAACTTGGTAAATCTTTTTTAGGGGAACTTGAGACGGGGTTTTGCTTTACAGTTCAGGCTAGCTTTGAACTCTCTTTGCAGCCCAGCCTGGCTTCGAACTCCCAGTGATCCTCCTGCCTCAGCCTTCTGAATGCTGGGATCACAGGCATGAGTCACCATGCCCAGCTTATAAAGTACAAGTGATAGTAGTCCAGTCCTCATGGATTAAAAAGAGACATGGAAATTGTTGAGCACAGCATAAGACACATTGCTCTATGTCATTTCCGACGACTCTGTTGATGAATATAATAGATATTTAGATTAACCAAGAGCAGGCACACATACCCTGGGTGGTTAGCAAAGAAATTAATGAAACCTAAGCAAAGAATATGTTAGCAAAGAATATGTGGACCTCGGTGTCCTTTCTAAAAAATCCCATTATTTCCTTTCATGCCTAGCTGGAACAATTTTGACTGCAGATAGCACTGATTTGTCTTGGTGACCACCTCATGTAGAATGGGCACACATCATCAGTTTCAGTTTTACAACATGTGATACATTTAGGAGATTCAGTGTAATATGGTATATATTCAAGCATAAATACAGTCTTAATTATCACTCTGGTTTTTTTTTTTTTTTTTTTTTGGTTAGTGGCTTACTCTATATTTCAGGCTGGCCTTGAACTCATGGCAGTTCTGCCTCAATGCTGAAACTACAGGGTTATGTCACCACACCCCACCTGCTCTGGTATTCTGATCCAAATATAATCCTTATTCTAGTCATTTGGAACACAGAGTAGTGTGCTCTTATAGTGTCATACAGTGTCTTAGAGGAAATATAACCAGTGAGAATCAGCAGAATCTTAAAGTAGAAGACTTGCCTTAGGACCCAGTTTCTGATCCTTCTTTTATCAAGAAACACCCTTAAAAGAATGAACATTCTTTTCTTCCATACTTCTTCCAAAAAGTATCCCAAAGACAGGGGCCCATAATGAAATAAGATAGGCAGTACTCTTCATAAATATATATTCACTGTGAGTATATTTACTATATATATAGTTTGGTTTTCCTAATTGTACCTCTGTTCCAAAATGCATCTCTGTTATACCCCTATAAGGCTTATAAATATCCTGAGTTACTTTTCTGTACAAACTTTTCCTAATGACAGAAAAAGAAAACTCTGAAAGTCTTTGGCAAAGCTTAATGACCATTAAGATTTAGGGCCTGTTTTTTGTTTTTTGTTTGTTGGTATGCATGTGTACATATCCTTCACACACATTTACAAACATCATCCTCTCCATCTCCATTTTAAAATTAAGAACCTTGCATTAAATATATTGTCTTGAAGCAGTACTTCTTTTAAAAAATTAACTTGCTTTTTTTCTGGAGTTACAGATTACTGAACATACCAGAAGTAAAAATTTTGTGAAGAAAACCGATGCAGTCAGACAGTTTATAAGTGGCAGGGCAGTACCAGGGATATAGCCCAGCAGCACAGCGCTTGCCTGGCAAGTGTGAGGTCATGAGTTCAATTCCTGGGACATAAATAAATAAATGGCAAAGCAAAACTCAAATACAGGGCTGTTCATACTGATCCTGGTCATGAGTTTGATTCCTGGGACATAATTAAATAAATAATAAATAAATGGCAGAGCAAAACTCAAATACAGGGCTGTTCATACTGATCCTGGCCTTTAGTTTTGTTTTTTTGTGTGTGACATCACACTGCTGCATACAATATTTAAGCCTTCAACATTGCTCACAATTTTTTGGTGCTTTTAAGTAACAATAACATTTAGTATTTATAAAATCCAATGTGGTCGACACTGTTATTCTTACTTGAAAAATGAAGAACCTGAGGTCTGGAGAAATAAAATGCTTGACCAGGTTACACATCTATGGCCTGGGCAACCAGAGTGTGAACCCACAATTTACTGGCAGCCAGACTTATCTGGCTGTTCCATAACCAGCAGGTGGGCTTGTGTGCTCTAGTTTTACTCTGAGGCAGGACGATGGCCGCAAAGTTGAGGCCAACCTAGCCTACATAATGAGTTTAAGGCCAGCCTAAACTACATAGTAAGACGCTGTCACAAAACAAAACAAAAAAACACAACACAGAACTCCAGCCGATACTCCTTTGTGAAATAAAACTCTTATTCTTTCAAAAAGAGAGTCCCACAAGCATTTTCCAAAAGTCAGATCTTTAAAGAGGAAAAATTACAGTGAAAAAATGAGACTCGAAGGACCTTACTCCTGTGAACATCTACTGCAGTATGATGGGGTAAAGTGACATTGCATAATCCATTTGTTTTTTAGGCTTCTAGGCTGCTCCATGGGAACCCTTCCACTCAGCTTATCCTCTCTGCTGCATTTCCACTACAACAGAGCGCCTTCCCTCAGTCACATCACCAGCAACACCAGTCCCAGCAACCGCAGCAACTTGGTCGTCATAGGACTGACAGTCTACCCGATCCTTCTAAGGTTCAGCCGCAGTAGCACACATGCTTCCTCTCTGACACCCAGGGAGGAAGGGAATGGCCTAGAAAGATTTGCTCAGATGACCGGAGGACAGGAAGAAAAGTTCCAGCAGATTCATGCACTGCAGTATTGAATGTTCTAGTTCCTGGATTAGTCCACAGGGAAAATGCTGCCTAGTGATACAGATGTACATTAAATACCAGCCAGCAGGAGGATGATCAGAGGGATGTAGCCAATTCTGACAGTGTTTCAGTTGCCCACGTTTTTGATGGAAAAAGAGTATATTGCCAAACGTTAAGAAGCTCAGCTATGGAATGATCTCTAGCGAATGAAAAGGCACTAAAACGTTAGTAACTTCAAGTGGTTCTGTGCCTGTTACATAGTGTTACTGAGAACACATCACTGCCATGTTGGGTTTGCTTACAATGATGCCATGAAGATAGTCCAGAAGTCAAGTGTCCCCCATCCCTAACCCGCTCCCTCTTCACGTAATGATGGGACTGTAATTATGTTCAGAATATTGTATGGGTTCAAATGCTGTATGTACAGATACTGTAAAACTATGTATATGCCTGGATGAAGGAGAGAAAGCAAACCATTGTGTGTGCTGCATGAAAGCATTAACTCTTATGAGTACATTTCATCAGACTACCGCACCATGTACAAACTGATACATCAGCCTCTGTTTTTCCTTTTGTTTACAACACAGTAGTATTCTACTCACTTTTCCGGGGCACAAGTCTTTTTGTTCATACTTTGGCTGTGATGTCACAGTTTGTTCAGTGAGGTATGATGTGCTGCTGGGAATGGATCTCTTCTTTTTTCAGGTTAAATTATTGATACAACAGGATTTTCAAGTTATTCATAAATATCCCTCATTTCATTATTTTTCAGTTATGTTTGAAAATAGGATTTGCACTGCTTTTCTTTAGATGGTTGGAAGTTTGATTACATATTTTGATGAATTTCATAGTTGGAAATATTTATGTAAATGGTTTTCAACAAGCCTGAAAGTAATTAGAAGAATGTTTCAGTTACAGGGGTAAAGTTTGCACACAAAAGATTTAGGCACTTTTTAACATTCTCACTGGTGAGAATTTTAACTTTTAAGATTTGTTGGAATCTTTTTATTATCCTTCACAATTTCAATGCTTCTTTTAAGTCAGAAATGATTCAGGGTTATTTGAGGGGGAAAAACCCATAGTGCCTTGATTTTAATTCAGGTGATAACTCACCATCTTGAGCTCATTGTCTGGTTTCAGTTGCAGTTTTGAAACCTTAGTACATTTTTAACAGCATGTGGGTGTCCGTGTCATTCATTATTCTCCTAAGTTCCTATGAAGACTGCTGTGAGTCTCTTGAACTGAAGGACAAATAAGAAAATATGATAGCCTAATGCTATAACAGTGATTAATGTAATCCCAGATAGTTTTCTAAATTAATATCTTAAAGGAAAGCTAAATAGTCACATGAGTAAAATTTGCTCAACATGAACTTGATATTTCTACAAAAAAGGCATAAGAATTGGCTTTGCCTTCACTTCAACACCAGAATAATAACTCACATGCTTTCTGAACATGCACTAAGATTTCACCTGGCAATATTATTCTAAAGGTAATAAATTCCCACACAAGTTATATATACTGAAAAAAGCATTTTTTAGATTTTTATGGTACTAATAATGAAATTCACAACTGTAGAACAAAAGATTAGGAAAATTCCTTATTCAAATATAGAAAACTATTACTAAGAAAAGGGAGGAGAATAAACATAAGAAATCAAAAGTTAAGAAATCAAAACTGAGTTGAGATTGTTAAATAGAAAATGTTTTGAGCAATGAAAAAAGGTAACGCTGAATGCTAAGTCACCTCTTTTTGTCTTCAGAGAGCTTTGCTATCATCCTTAAGGGATACACTTTGTTTTTCTATTAAAAAACAAAACTATTTATGGTCCGAATTAAATTAGAAAATAAATTAGAAAACGACCAAAGAATATTGGTACTCTTCTACAAAAGGGGTGTGACTAGATACCAGTCAGTAATTAACATATCATGGAGGTATTCTAGCAAAATGATTACCCAGGAGATTCCCAGCAATCCTGTGAATACCAAGGATAGTTGTCAGAATGTGTGTAACTGAGCGTACAGAGTTAGGCAAACTGGTAAAATACTGCAGCAGCATTGCTTTTCTTCCAAATTGCCTTTCTCAACCTTATGCCATTCCTTATACTGTGTATCTGAGTTGTGCCTCATTTATTTATTGGCATTATCTAGTGATAAGGATTTAGCAAACAAAAAGACACAGAGAAGCATTGTATTAAGGCTTATCTTCTAAGTGTCATACCTACCAGAAAGATCATGAACTGTAAATACTATGTGTTTAACAAAAGCAAACCTACCCCTTCAAATAATTTTCATCTTCACAGGTATCTAAGAAACGTAAACAAATTTTTTCTTTATAATTGTTGTTGTTCACAGTTCATCTTTTTCCTGTGTGAATTAATGTAGCTAAACTTGAAAAAGCAATTAGCTGCTTTTCCTTTGCTGTCTATGGAGTATTTTGTTGAAGAAGCTAGTCAACCTCCTCTTTACCTTTGCTTTCCTCTTGCTTCCAGTAAATTTGGGTTACAAAGGTGAGTATTCAGATGGAGATTCAGCAGTTGCTTGCTCTTCATTCATTTCTATAGCCAAAGTTAATTAAAATCCCAAGTCTAAACCATAAAAAGATACCAAATAGGACCATCTTTCTGCTTTTTAAAAGTTTTCTTCCTACATTACTCTCAAAGGGATTTAGTTCTAGAAACACTTTATTCTGGGTGGCACTTTTTTAAAGGAAAAATGCTAGCTGCTGTACAGTAAATTACCTTGCTTTGGACTGCTAAGGCCTGAGATGAATCAGCATTACTTGACAAGTATGAGACCAGCAAGGAATTAATACAGTTGCTGCTGAAAGTGGTTTCAAACCAGAACATAGACACTTAAAGAGTATTCTTTTGTACTTTTTTTTTTTTCCCCTGAGTGGAAAACATGGGAGGAAAAGCAGATGTGGTGGATGGGGCTAGCGTGTAAGTAAATACTAGTTTGCAAACTCCATCCTAAATTCGGGGGGTAATTTTAGTGCTGTGCTCTGTTTTGTCATTTAGATGTGATTTAGGAATGTACTAGTAAATGAAAGGATGCCAGTGAATTTGGATTGCTTGTTATAGTGCAAGTTTGGTAGGATTCTTAGATGTGCAATATAGTGTTTGGTCATTGCCTTAAAGCAGTCTCTTGACGTCAGGAGCACTGAAGCAGTCCAGCTCTATTTAAAGGGCATTGTATTGAAGGGAAACGAACCCTTGTTCAAGAAGCCTTAGAAAGGGACCCTTAAAATAGTAGTCTACACAGGTGAAAATTCTTTTCAACTGGATATTTCTCCATGTGTTTGAAAATGTTTTCACTCTGTTGGGGCAAACTTTTAAGTGGAATGCAGATGGCATTTTACTTTTGTTATTTCTCTTTTCTATTTCCTTGGTGATTGAAGGTTTATGAACATTTGTGTAAAACTCAATTCAAATCTATAATCTTTTCAACATCTGTGGCCCTGGTTTTAGTGCCACAGGCATCCACAGAAGGTATAAACACTGGATATTAATATTGCTGAGAGCATGTAGCCAGGAGTAAGCTGATTGGAACATTTCAGTGGTGAAGAAACAGCACAAAGGCACTTGCCATTTTAATAGTACAGTAATTGGAGGAGACCTTTTAAGTTTGTCTAGGTTGGGTGAGCATTCTTCTAAAAGGAGCCTCTGAAGTAACTGCAAAGGAAAAGAGTTGACTATTTTTATAGCATATTTAATATATTTGTATGAGTACATATACCTTTCCACACGCCTCCTCCTTTCTCATTTCCTCCCCCTTTGCCATAGCCCTAGTATACCCTCATCCGCATGGGTAATGTGCCTATTGTCAGCCTACCAAAAGATAGTGCTGCTGCTTTTTGAGACAGGTGAGAAGAACAGAATCTCATGCCTGGGGATCCTTTATGGGAAGTATAGCACACACTTAAAACAACATACCACAGTCTAAAAGCATCATTTTGAAATATAACAAGCACTTTATTGCAATTACTCATTTTGATAAAGTTTATTATCTTAGGCATTAACTGTTTCTAAAGGATCCCCAATCATCACTTAGGTGAAATTACAAAATGACATTTCTGAGAAATGTTTAGATCCACTGAACCGTAGTAGGTTTATGGGAATGATTTCAAGGTAGCCAAATGAACTCTTTCATTTTGAATGTGGTGGAGTCAAGAGATTGTAGATACCTAGTTCAATTTAAACACTATTGTAAACCTATCTTGCCTATTGTGTGGACACCAAAAGAGACCAATGAGCCTGTTTATTTTCAGAGGTCTAGGAAAACTGTATCCATGTGAGTAGATGTACAGAATGGATCTAAAAGTGATTGGTAGTAATATTTTAGAATAATTTCAAGAATTACTGAGTGTTTTAAACGTGCCCTGAAATGTTGGCATGTCATTTCAGCATTTCCATTGACTTGCTTTTGTAATACTTTTGCACAAAAAGGACAGATTTCTGACTAGTTTGGTAAAGAAAAAATATAATTTGGTCTTATTTTAATGTCTCCTGTGGAAACACTGGGGATAAATTATGTTGGTATAGCTATTCAAGATATTTAAAAATGTTGAACAGATCACAAGAAATTAAAGCGAACTTGGATATTTAAAAATTAAAATACTTCTTTTTTCCATGTGACTGTTTTGCATTTTTTCCCCATTGTCATAACACTACATTCCTTGTTTTTCTTAATACTTTGCAGGTTTTGAGTACTTAACAGTGTTTTGTAAGCTGCCTGGGTTTTCCCAGGGAAATGTTCTCTAATAGGAATGATCACGTAGTTTCTGAGGAGACTATTAAGTGAAATTCTATCACCACCACCACCAGCAAACACTGAGGTGCTGCATTAAGTGACAATCAAAATAGTATTTATGAGAAAATTTGTGATTGAAAGAAGCACTTGCTTTGAAAGCAGTTCTCTGGTTTTCTTGAATAAAATGGCTAAATGTACTTATTTATATTTTTAAGTATCTTTGCATTTTTCTCTTGATGATTTCAGTGTTTTGTATTTTATTTGTGGTTTTGTTTTGCATCATTTTGTATTTGGAGAAATGACTCGACTTAGGGCAGACTTGCCCTTTTGCTGACCCTCCAAGGACAGTCTGAATCTGTTTCACATCGGATGGCAATGGAGGACCCAAATCCAGATGCCCCTGCACTTTTCTCCTGTTCTCAACTCACTTAAGAAGGAATTTTTAAAAGGTAACTCCTTTTCAGCTCTGCTTCACATAAATCGAACATTTTTCTATTTTCACTTGCTGCCTTCTCTATTTTATGGGCACTTTTTGTATGACTACTTCCCCAACACAGCCAAAGGCCAATATGGCAGAACCAGTGTGGCACATGTTGCCTCAGCTTTGCCCATTTTGGGAAATGTTAATGAAACAGTCAACATCTTCTAATGGCTGTTATCCTATCCACATTAAAGTCCTCATAAATTGAAGACTTATAAAAAGTTGGCTGTATCTATACAGTTATTGTGTTCTTTTAAAAAACAAAACTAAACCTCTATACATAGGCTGTCCAATAAAGCAGTGCTTGAGCATTGAAACCTAGACATTTGAGGATCCTTCATGCTCACACACAGAGGAACATAATCCTCTATTTCAGAGCTCCCAGAGTAACTCTGGCCCCACAGGCTAGGTGAAGCACACACAAGGATCCCTTAGAAAATAACTAAAACACATCAACCACAGGTTAAATTTAATGATGTAAAAAATGTCTAACTCTGAGGGTTTACTGGAAGAAATGCTATTTTCAAATATATGCATTTAAATCTGAGGAAACAAACTGTGACATCTTTTAAGAAATGTTTTGTGTTCTAAGTTGGCCTCTACTGGTACGAGGTCACTGCTGGCAGTGGTTGTACCAGTACTAATAAGTTACAATGTAGGAAAAGCTGTTAATCTTCAGATATGTCATAACTAGACAATCATCTTCAAGCAAAAAATATACTGTCTAGGAAATGTTTTTTTTGAATGTCAGCCAGAACAGCTGTAATTTAAACCATTCTAGGACTATGTTGAAATCTATTGTACTATGGTTTAAGTTGGGGAAAGTCCTCAGTATAGCACTTTCATATTCACTCTGTAAAAATTGATGCCCAAAGACAAGTTACATCAGTGCTGTATTGAAGTTAGTGCAAAATAAGAAAGTTTTATCTTTATAAATTTTTAATTGTTAACATCAGTTGGTAGTTGTAAAAACATGCACCAAATTCTAATGTTCTGTGTGGGTCTTACTGTGTTGTTTGTCCTTACTGCTTGGTTCTTGGTTTTAAATTAAAACGTAGTTAATAGCCCATCATTCTTCCTTCCAGTGTATGGAGCTGTAAATGGCTACTGATCTTGAGATAAGAATACCTTTCTTTGTTCCTAAAGCAAATAACTGAAATCTAAATTAATTTACAAAAAGTAAGCACTGGCATTTTTCAAGCATTATCTTCTGCCAAAATCCTAAACTGCATAGAAGCATGAGGGATAATGAATGGTTTTAACGGTGCTATATTTGGTTCTCCAATTTTTGTGAGCTGCTTGGAAATAGTACATAAATTATATGAATCAATTTAATATTGTCATTTTAACCTGGTGTTACATTGATTATACTTGTTTTTCAAAGCTATCATTTGAGAAGAAAGTCAAAATGTGTTACTAGCCTACCTCCATTTGGGCCTCTTGCTGTATGATCTGTTTTCCAGGTTATGATGTGCATAGCTTTTAAAATATCTATGTACTATTATAATTCTCTTTTCCCATAGACTCTTGTAATGTATCCAGACCCTAAAATTATAGCAAAAGAGCCAAGCAGTAGTATTGTGGGGTTTTTTGTAAATGTAAAATACTTAGGTTCAGACTTTGTTTCCTTCAATTTTAAAAATAAAAAATACCTCAGTGCTATAATGTTTTTCAGTATCACCTGCATTTCTCCAAAAGTAACACCTGCTTTATGTGGCACATAACTTGTAAGAATCACATTTTGGATTTTAAAGAAAGACTATTAAATATTTTAAAATCACTATCAAATGACATGTTCCTCTTTTATTTAGTAGTGAAGCCTAATTACATTAGTGATTTTTATTGTGTAGCCTAGGTCTGAATTTCCAAATTCTCTAGTTTCATTCTGCTACAAGATTGTGGTTATCTCAGAAAGCTGTGCTTATTTTTCATGTACTAAGCTACTGTTGAGATTGGGCTTTGGTACCCACTACTTTCTGGAACAGAAAGTATCCTTTCTGTTGTTAGAAAAGAAATTTAGTGATAATATCGAACCACAAAGAGTGAAGGTTGTACTTTGGGGACCTAAATTTTTTGAAGTGCTTTATTGTAAATCACGGACATTGTGTTTTCTTAAACCTGTTAAACACAGTTTTTATGGTAGAGAAATCCTTAAAAGGACCTTATCTTCATAATGGGTGTTACTGCTTACTGGATAGGACCTTCTGGATGAAGCTACTTTTGGGTCTCTAGTGACCAGGTGTTCTCACAAGTGTGTAGTGCTGGGTGATTAACTGGGCTTTTTCAGTTTCTTCAAATTACATCTTTATTTGTAGTAGCGCAGTAAATCTGAATTGTTTTAGGTCTGTTAATACACCACATACAGAACATGTGGACGTTTCTGCAGAAAAACTGTTGTAGGCTATTTATGATAGTGTTACCACATAAGCTACCATACCATAGGCTAGAAGAGAAAGCAACTGTACTCCCACTGGAGTAGTGAGGGCCAAATATGCTTTAAATGACAGTGATCACCACTGACGTTGCCATGACAAAATGAGGCAACTTTAGCACAGTGCTGCTCTGGCATTTAGCACAACTGCAGGCTCTGGAACTTTACCTGGGTTTGACCTGTTCTGCCATGCAGAAATGAACAAGTTTAGGGTTTACTGTTTGCATTTTTAACCTTATACCAGTACCTACTGTATGTCACAGAAATGTGAAGATGAAAGAGTTCAGAGGAGAGGCTCCTGTAGAGCAACAAAGCAGTTTTTACATCTTCTTTAGAAACTGGCTTATAAATATTAATGTTGCCTTGATAAGTTTATAGAAAGTTGTATAACACAGAAAAACAAGCACTGGTCATACCACTTTTATTTACATTTTCTGTTACATTGTTTATTCAATATAGAAAAAATATGAATACATTCATAGTATTCTCTTTTAATTTGGTAATTCCGTGTTGTCAAATATTGACCGCTTTTATATTGGGTGCCTACCCAATAAAAAAAGGAACAATGAATCTCACAAACAGTTCTTGTTGCATTGTTTTACTGGTATAATAGTAACACTATATTTCACTTCTATTTTTTAAACAACCTAATTTTGAAAAGACTCAAGATTAAACTACTGTTTTCCAAATTAAGGAAATCTTTATAAAAATACAGATGAATTCATTTCCCAAGAAAAATTTTGAGGTCAGCATCTTAAGACACCTCAGTGGCCAAGGACAAAATGTCTACTCCTTATAAAGGTCATGCTAAAAGAAAATTAAGTGACAGACCCTAATGCACCATGGTACCATATATACCAAACAAAGGGGTCCATAGCATCATTACATTGGAGGACAATCCACTCTTAGAAGTCAGTTTCTTTTAAAAATTCACTTTACATATATAATCAATGATCACTTTTCTGGGCATGGTAATTTCATTAAGTAGGTCAAACTCACCAATCAATGCTACAAAATACAGTATTTTCCATCACTTTTAGTTGTAGTGTACACTATGTACAGCAAATTACTATCTTATACTAAATACAGATGAACAAATAATTTGTTAAAAGCCAGAATCAGGACTTATAAATAGTGCAGAAAATGCAAACGCCAAAAAAACGATGCCTCCTATGATTGTCACTAGAAGAAAAGAGAAAAAAGTTAAATAAGCCAAAGTTCTCCTATACCCTGATTTTGTACAAAGAAAATTCTGAGGAAGGCAGTGAAGGTGCCTATTGTCTGAATTCCAATCTAGTAAACTAACTGAAAATTAACACAATTCATACAGCAAGAAATATAACTCTCCTGACTCTGGGCAGGAAGAATCAGTTTCTCCTCTCAAACTGTTTTGGGAAATGCCAAGCTTATGTTTAACAAACAGTGCTGTCAAGCAACAAAACTATAATTCATCTTAAAACCAAATCACAAAAAAGAGTGTTCAACAACAAACTAACAAAGAGGACATTTTCAGCAGAGTGAGTACACATGGTTCTTACCTATGCTTCCAGGTCTTACATATTTTTAAAGCCAAAGACTTCTCGTAATTCCACATAGTGACTGTTTTATCAGCTTTTAAAAGAGCTGGTAAAAAAGCTACTGTGGAATTCAGTAATGCTTTTTAATGAATTTGTATTTTACTTGCTTGTACTCATAGGAAAAGCAGCCCATTTCCAGTGTTGGGTAATATTTAAGACCCCACAGAGGTAAGAACTAGTCCCAGTATACTTCAGGAGTCAGAACTTAAAAGTAATACCCTAGTTCTGATCTCTCAGTGACTAAGAAGAACAAACGACATACTTATTAATTTAAGAAGTGAGGACAAACTTTTTTAAAAAAAATCAAAAACCTTACCAGTTCTGACAGAGATTTTTTGTGCTATCATTCTTCCTCCAATTACTGCCAATCCAGTGCATAAGCAGTGCCCCACTGTTCCACCCACAGCTACACCATACGGATCCTGGAGCAAACACAACTAGCATTAATTTGCTGGTTTGAAACTAAGGCTGAACCTGTCCCTTGCAAAAAGTAACTGTTATGCACCAAAAAATGGAGATCCACCACAAAGGTACAATTTTAAAATTTCAAGTGTACTCAACTTTATGAAAGGCGGTAATAGCTGCTTGTAAGAGTATATACCAGTTACATCTACATCTAGACGTTAAAGTAGGAAAAAAAAAAAGGAGCTAGGGTTTCTGTTTCATGAAAACAGAAACCCTAGCTCCTTATACTCAGTGCCCCACACCTTTCCCAAGTGCCAGTAACAAAGTCTTCATCAAGAGACAGTCAGCAGGGAAAAAAGCCATAAAGAATGAGCAGTTGTTAGCAAATGCTCTAATTTTGTTTGGTGGGGAAGGTTCATGCTTAGGGAGGAGAAACAAAGGTTAGTGGGAAGATAGAGCCAACTGCAGAGTACTGCTGGGTTTTTACAGAAAATCAGTGAGTAAGAAGAGTCCATTGAATAGGAGCTGTGCTCATGAAAGAACCTAGAAACTTGGAGTCTGACCTTTGTCTGAGACACCGGCTGGTTTTTACAAGGGCACTATCACCACAGATTTATATTTTAAAAGTCTAGTGGACAGAATGAACTGGAAGGAACAAGACTGGGTGGCAAGGCCGGGTATGGTGGTGCACGACTGTAATCTCAGCACTCAGGAGGCTGAAGCAGAAAGATTGCTTTGAGTTCAAGGCCAGCCTGGGCTACAAAGTGAGTTCAAGCCAGCCTGAACTGCATAGCAAAATCCTGTCTCAAGGCAAGATGACAGCTACAGTCTCAACTGGGATGGGGAGACAAAGGCAGACAGGAGCAAATGAATTTGAGAAACTGGGAGGCAAGCCTTTTGATAAAAGTGCCATGAAAGAATCAGTCATACAGTTTATGGCTCTTGACAGGAATTATAAGTAGAAATTCTCAATTCATTCAAACTTAGTGTAAATAAGCTCAGGGCCTAAATATAAGAACCCTGGAAGATCATGCAGAAAGGATGTTGGTGATGGAAAGGTGGACCCGAGAGAACCACAGCAAGTAGCAATGGCCATGGTGAGCTCAAGTAAAGCAACATGCCCAGAGGGTCAGAGACAGGTTCCGTGCATTTAGTAAGTAGAAAGTAGCTGACCCCTAGTCCCAAGTCAGGCCCTTTGAGTCTGCAGAAAGGGGCTGACATTGAGAAAAAACTGTACATGCTAAAAATGTACACAAAATAGGGCTGTAAGCCAAAAGTTTAAGTTATTTGGGGTGAGGGGACAGTTAGGAGCCAGAGTATAGGAAGAGGAAAAGGACTGCCACTGAGATGGGTAGGACCAAAGGAAAGAAGACTTCTCTTTGTCAGGTGGAGGCCAAGCCAGCTGCTATGGCATGGGCATAAAATGGAAAGAAACATAAGTCTAGCTGGCTGCGGTAGCACACCACTATAATCCCAGCACGCTGGGAGGCTGAGGCACAAGGACAGCAAGTTCAGCCCCTGCCTGTGCAACTAAGTGATCTGTTAAGACCCTAACTCACAATATAAAAAGGGAAGCTAAGGATGTAGCTCCATGTAAAGGCCCTGGGTTCCTGGTAACACAAACGCACACATGAGTAGACATTTCCCAAGCTGTATTTGTATATTAGGACCTCTAAAATTGCTACTCTATTTGAACATGATATTTGAAATGCCACTAGTTAAAGAAAAGTAAATAGTTCCTTTAATACAGAAGTCGGAGTCTTATTTTTCACACTGAATCCTAAAACAAAGATTTACTATATGGGTCTGGGGTTTGGCTCAGTGACATAAGTGCCTGCCTGGCAAGCGTGAGGTCTTGAGTTTAATCCCCGGTACCAAAAAAAAAAAAGATTTACTACCTGGCAAATTTATTTGAAATTCTCCAATTCTTCTAGTACCACCCACTAACATCTCACAAGATCTAACAGTATGAAATCCAATTTGGAATACTAAACTGTATGGAAAGCAGAGATAAAGTTGCAGGCTGAATTGGACTGAACGAGGGTCCTGCATGGCCCATACAACTAAAAAAAGGATTCTTAAAGGAGCAAAACCAGACTAACTTGGCTCTTTGCGAGCACACTGATTGTGTGGTGCTGGTAATGTGGAAGGCTGGCTAACGGTGAGCACTGGGCTGGAGACTATGCTAGATGCCCTACAATGGGCTACCATCTGTACGACAGGTAGATACCATCTGCAGATGAAGAGACACAGCAGGGTGTGGTGATGTGGACACAGCAGGAGAACTAAACCCAGGCTGTATGTGCTGTGCTACTACAATGCCAGAGACCAAGTGTCCCACCCAGACAGAGTCAGGAGCCTTCTGAGGCCCCTGCCCCACAGGAGAGGATGCAGAGAAACAATGCTTTCACCAGCACAGCACACCCCAGCAGCACCAGCACTACTGCCGCCACGGGGTCACTTCTAAGTCCCAGTCCTGGCATCTGAAAGCCAATAAAAGGTTAGAAATAAAATACAGAGGGCACGACCAATTAAAATAACATTTTAAAAGTTTGTTCTCTGGGACTCAAATGAAAAGTAGTTGCTTTTTATTTTTTCCCTAAAACAGCATTTTTGAGACTTCTCTGACAAAACCTTTCCCAGGTCCTACCCTCAAAGGCTTATCTTTTAGACTGCCACATATGTTAATAATTTATTTTTTAATGGTAACCATTCCCAAGGATTTAAAAACTATTTTCATCTGATATAGTTGATATGAAACAAGAATATTAGTTATGATCAGAAAAGCATAAATAGTAGATACCACTTCCATTCCATAACCCACTTCTCAGTAAATCTTTGTAAATTAGTACACTGTGACAGATACTGTACACCTCAGTAAAATAATACTCCCCTCAACAGAAAGATTAAAAAATAAAAAACAGTTGTCTTTTAAGTAAGTGACATTCAACAACTTTGTACAGAATAAAGAGCTACATGGCAGACAGCTGCAGTTATAGTCCTGGTCCTACCACCAACCAGCTTTGGTCCTCACTCCAGCCAATCTCTCGGGGCCTTGGATTCTTTATTAAGACTAGGAGTGAAAGATCTGAGGTCTCTCTGGCTTACTATTCAGTATCTATTCTAGAGCTAAAGCTTATCAAAAATGATGCTGAAGGGAGAACACATAAAAAGTTACATGGAAATATGTGAATAACTGAACCAGTTTTCCTCTACTGGACAGGTTAGTTTGTTTCTAAATTCCCACTTGATTGCAGTAAACATTTTTATAGGCAACCTGTGTGCATTCAATTATTTCTTTAGCTATAAGGAAAAGAAGGGCCCAAAGTTAAACATTTTAAAAGGCCTTGTGGCATTCAATTATTTCTTTAGCTATAAGGAAAAGGGCCAAAAGTTAAACATTTTAAAAGGCCTAACTGACCTTTAATAATATATCAACTTATGTTCAACAAGCATACCAACAAAAGTTCTGAGAAAGAAGCCAAGCTAGGAACCCCTCTCTCCCCCGCAACATGAGAAAAAGTACAATTTCTACCTGTGAGACCAACCGCCAGCAGATACTAGAAGGCTAATTTGAGAGAGGGGCAAGGTGAATAGATGCAAATGTGGTCCACACAGGCAGTAATCCTTCGGCCACTGACTGCAGTGTTAGCTCAGCAAAGTAACATTAATTATGTTTTAGTTTTAATGCAAAATGGTCTCTCTCAAATGTCACTCACCTCTCGAGCTGCCAGAACAATTGTCGTGAGTTGAGAGCGATCTCCCCATTCTGCTAAGAACGTTAATGTAAGAGCTTGAACAAAAATTGGTGAAATAAAATGCAACCACTTTTTCTGAGGTATTGTTGCACTTGCACCTGCTTCAACATCTCCTGGACCATTTAGGAGTTTGGTTCGTTGAAACTAAAACAAAAAAATGACATTAATTCTAGGATGAAAATGAAAATAGCACCCACACAAACAACAATAACAACAACAAAATCTCTGAATCTTAAAAATATTACAAAGAAACAAAACTTTTGTGAACCCCAATTCTTCCACCTCTTTTGAACCACTAGCTCCCAAAGAGCAACAAATGCTATATTTTCAATGCTTCTGTTCCTCTTCAACAAAATAAATGGTGTTTATCACTCATTGTCCTAGATGCTATGGAAGAAACATGTAAAATAACTACATACAGTTCCTGCTTTTCAGGAGCTAAGAATCAGCCTAATAAAGGAATCTAAACACCCAAGTTCAGCGTTCAACTCTCTGCTTCCTTCCTCTACCACATTAACACTCACCCAGAATCTATCAAAGAGAGAAACCAAACAAAATACACTGTTTTTGTGAAGTCCACATGTATCACAAAGATGTGGCCATTGAAAAGGCTCTGGATAGCCTTTATACCTTTGTGGCTCATATATTTAACAATGACATGACTTACTTCTTCATCTTTCTTCTTTAACTCTGCTTGAACTTCTTCCAATTCCTCTTGACCCTCATCTGGACTCATCTTTAAGCCTTCCCGAAGCATTCGAATGCCAAAAATGGCAAATAATGCAGTTGAAATATAGTACGTGTACACTCTGGGGATGACTGTGGTGGCATAGCCAAACAAAACTGGAAGGAAATATAATGAACAGTATGTCTGGTTAGCTGGTGAGTACAACTAACAGAAGAAACAGCTAACTTCAGAGAAATCATGGAGTCTACTGTTAAAAGGAAAACAGTGCACACTAGAAACCATTATGTAATAACCTCAACCAATTCCACTTATTTCCCTTTAGCACTGCTGAACCCTCAAGTCTAGCCAAGGTCCTGACTCAGTTTCCCAACATCAACAGCCCATCTTCCACCAGACCTTTTGTAAAACCTGACCTCCCCTTCTCACTTATGTTATCAAGGCCTGGTACCTGAGGTAGGTTAGCTCTGATGCCTCAAGGATCCCTTTTAAGGAATTCATGATTTTTTAAGTTAGAAACCACACCACGTCAATACATAGATCCATATTCATCACAAATCTTTTAATTATAAACTACTGCAGTGATGATAAACCTTTTCAAAACTTTCAGTGATAACAAACAGGCAGCTGTGGTACACATGCCATGGGTTTGCCCCCATTGTTCTATAGTAATAACAAATCATGACACGCCTTTCATACAGCATGATTCAAACTTTTCTTTCTTGATTATATTCTGAAAGAAAATTTAAAATTCCTTATACATATGTTCTTATACACACAAACACAATGCAGGCATGTCTTTTTAGCTCTCCACTGAAAAGGCCAAGAAATGAAGACATCCCAGTAACAATGAGTCCACATTACACCCAGATCTTGGGTTCCAATACCACTTTCCACTAAAAGGCTTCTCAGAAAAATGGCCAATTCCAAGCCTGGACAGAGATTCAAAATGAACCTGCAGTATCTTGTTACACTGGAACACAAATGATAGCAGCATATCACAAGAAGGCAGTATGTGAGGCTGCCATAGGTCAAATCTGAGACAATGCAGTCTATAAAACAGACTAATAATTAGTTTAAAACTGCTGAAAAAAAGAATTGAAGAGTAAACAGACAAATGGGAGAGGAAAGAGTTCTGTGTACAGCAGAATGCCAGAGCTCACTAGGAAATGTGGAGTAGATATGGAAGTCATAATTTTCACATGCACTGAAGGAAGACTGATTACAGAAGAATCATGCTAAATCTATGAGGAGTAAAAGATTTCATTTAAAAAGTACACTTTGTCCCTTAAGAATTTATGTCCTGAAACCACTTGCTGTTTACTAAATTCTAGAACATATATCAAATCCCAATATAACCAGCCAAATGTATCAAGTCCTCAATACTGTACACCATGCTTTCTCCTTAACAAACTGGCCGGGGCTAGGGCTGGGGCTGGGGCTGTACTCACCTGATAAGCATGTCATGAGGGCCAAGGCAAGCATAGCTCCAGCCAGCACAGTCAGACGGTTATAGCGCATTGCCATGATGGCTGCAATGAAAAATGTCTTGTCACCCAGTTCAGATACAATGATAACGGATATGGCAGCAATAAATGCATGAATAAACCCTAAATTAGTCTGAGTAGCTGGATCTTCTTTACTGGCATGAACTGGGGCAGCTGGTGTAGATCCTTTCTGAAATAAAAAAAAAGAATTATCAGTTACTTTTTGAAAAAAACAAAAACATTCAAATTCTATTCTTTTGGATGTGACTTAAAATTAGGGTTTTTGTCATGATCATACTGTCTAATCACTTTGAAACACAGTAAGAACAGTTATCTATGATAGCGGTCACTATATGCAGATATACAACTTTCTAAAACAATTTAAAAGAAATATAAGCAGGGCATGGAATCCCAGCATTTGAGGAGGATAAGGCAAGAGAACTGCAAGTTTGACTCCAGCCTGGGAAACTGAGTGAAACCCTGTCTCAAAATATAAAAATGGTAAATACAGCTCAGTGCTAACACCCTGGTTCAATGCTCAGTACTGAAAAGAGAGACTAGCTATACCCATTGTGTTAGTTACTTTTTTCTTGTCCAAATTAAGGAGGGAAAGGTTTATTTAGCTCACAGTTTTTGGAGGTGTCAGTCCATAATCAGCTAGCTGCAAGGCAGAGAGATATGGCACAGGAGCAACCATTCATGGGGACAGAAAATAGCAAAAGCAACAAAAGCAAAAAGGGAAGAGCATGGAGGAGTCTCTTTCTGTCCCTTTTATTGTACATAGGCCACCTACCCTAGGGTGGGTACAGGACTCAAAATTGCAGCATTGGACCATGAATTAATCACAAACTCTAGAAGCCTGTCCCCATGACTGTATGAGGCTTTGTGGGGACATCCAGACACAAACCATAACATCTATACATTAAAATCACCTTACTCTAATGTATTTGTTATCTGAGAGTTAGTTTTCCACTATATGTCATTCAAAAAACAATTTTTTTTTTTTTTGGTACCAGGGCTTGAACTCACAACCGTGCACTTGCAAGGTAGGTACTTATGCCACTGAGCTAAATCCCCAGCGCTCATTCAAATTTTTATTAGTAATTTGGGTGGAAGATCCAGGCTTTATCAAACATTTTCAAGTGATCTGAAGCTGAGAGAAATCTCATTAAGGATCTACCTCTCATGAGCTACCAAGAGTTAGCTCTAGCTAAGATTCAATATAACTGGGAATGAATTTTAAAATACTCTAGAAGGTAATGAGTCCTAATAAAAAGACATACCAGAATCCTGCGTGGTATTAAGATGAAAATGTGACCAAGCTCCAATGAGCAAAAAGCACTATGCATTATGGTGTGAGTGACAAGGCCCCTAGGATCCGGTGCCACTCAGCCCTTCCCCAAAGCTCTGAACCCTCAGCTGTGAGGGAGGAAGATTCTATAGTCAGGGTTTGGCAAGCTACTGCTGAGGCCGAATCCAGCCTGTCTGGGTGAATATATTTAATATTTTTAAAATGCTGTAAGAAAAAGAGTCAGGGCAGGGAAGTTGTGGGAAAACAGAGACGAGACGGGACGGGACGGGACGGGACGGGAAAACAGGGATGGGATGGGAAAACAGGGATGGGACGGTAAAACAGGGATGGGACGGTAAAACAGGGACGGGACGGGACAACAGGAAGATTACACACCAGAGATCTTACACAGCCAGCACAGCCATGACCTGTGATACTTAAAATATTTACTCTGTCTGGATCATTAATTAAAAAAAAGTTTGCTAGTTCAGGCTCTAAAACAATCACATAAGAAACCAGAAAAGACAGGTTATCTTTGTGTGCTAACTGGGAAAGTCTGTGTGAGTCTACTTTTTAGTCCAGAGGTAAGACTAAAAAGAGAACCCCTAAAGTGGGCTACCAGAGAAGGTAAACTCCCTTCTTCATGAGAGACTGAGAAGGAAGTGCCACTCCCCGGAAATGGGCTACTCACTGCTCTCAACCATAGTGACCGTGTCACTAACAGGTGTGTGGTGATATTTGAGCTTTTTATTATTACAACTAAAGGGGAAACTAATGGCATCTGGTGGGTAGAAATGCTGCTAAACATCTACAATACCACCCACAATGAAGAATTCCCCAGTAGAGATGTTAACATTTCCCAGGTTAAGAAAAAAAAAAAAAATCTATCTATCTATCTATCTATCTATCTATCTATCTATCTATCACTGGCTAGATAAGTCACTTCTAAACATTAAAAGTTCACCTTAAAGGCCTACAAATCTCTAAAAGCCTAGGAGATAAACAAAAAGATGCCTACAAACATAAGCTACTTTATTTGGAGAGGGTTAAAAAATAACGTGTTACAAAGGCCCAGTCAGTGATATCAAGGAGAAAAGTAAAATCCTAAATATGTACTGTGCAGGTAGGTCATTCTTCAATATTTAATCTTGACCTCAAAACACCAGTAGAGATCAGGAGAATTTACACATTACTCAGACTAGACCTCTGAGGACAGAGGAAATGTAACGACTGAGACACTCTTGGCAGCTGCTGCTGGCTCAGCAAGGTCCCCCAGAGCTCCCATCACCATTTTGGCTCTACCTCTGCTGATGGTCTTCACATCCACTCTCCCTTCTCTCCCAGTACATTCTAAGCATGAAGCATCCTGAAGGCAAAAGTTTTCAACAAGGTTACTGTAACGTATCTTTCTGGTTAAACTTACATAAAGAAACTTCATTGTTAAGACTTAGAATCTAAAATCCAAGGAAATTAGGACTGAATATATACCATTTATAATCGATTGGCTCAAAGTTCAAAAAGTAAATGTTTACTCTTTAAAGCAAGCCATAATAGGATCAAAACTATGTATTTTCATGATTTTATAATTTCTAATCATAAAACTTTGACCACATTACTGTTTCCCTGTCAAACACAGAGGACAAAATAAAACTTGCCTTTTAAGTATGCAAAACAATGAGAACATAAGAAAATTCAATGTGTAGTCCTAGAGAGCAAAACTCTTAACTAATCATGGTGATAAAAACTGAAGAGAAAGTATCATGGTACTGTGAAGATACATTTTTTAAAAAACTAAAATAATAAACTTTTTAAAAAATGTTTTTAATTTTAAAAAATAAATAAATAAAAATAAATTTTAAAAAATTGAAAAAAAAAACAACTAAAATAATAACATGTCCCTGCTGGCTTGAACTACTCATGATAAATACATGTCTGTCCCATCAGGCGGTTTGTACCACTGGTGGTACAAACAGATCTAACCACTTTTATTGATGGTTTTACTAAAGGTCGCCCAATAGGATGGTCATGCATATACTACTGGTAGCTTAACCCATCTACCAGCAAGACACATGAATTAGGGCCCGGTCTGAACATGTTACTAGGTCAGAGAATAATCAATTACTATTTATTTACTGCTCACAATGTGCAAGAAGTGCCTCTGTCTACTCTATCTACACCGTGGCAAAGTAGTTGTGGTTAAATTCACAGGTTCTGGAGGCAGACTGCTGAGTTCCCCTCCAAGGAATTATCAGTTACTCTGTCATCTTGGGCCAGTAAGCAAACTCTCTTCCATGAATCAAGTTCATGTATAAAATGAGACAGCCATACTTCTTAGGATTGTAGTAATGCTTAAATTGAGTAAAAGGCCTTAGGATGGTGTCTAGTACACAACAAACACTCAGTTTTTGTGGTACTACATATAGCCAGTTTACTAATCTTCTTAAAATTAATTAAAATATTATATCACTGCTTAGGAAACTTCAAGGATCGTTTCACATCTAGAATATAATCCTAAATACTTACTTTTGGTTAACCGTCCCACATTTCCCACCTAATTACACAAAAGTTCCCAAAATGCACTTCATACACCATCTTCATAAATGAGCCAGAGCAGCACTGTTTGACAGAAAATAAAGCAACTCACAAAAACACGCTACGTAATGTATCTTTACATTTTCTGATAGCCACATTTAAGAAAGAAAAAACATCCAAATGTGGTGACACAACTGCAATTCCACTAGTGAGAAGTGGAGGAGGAGAATCATGTGAATCATCTCAAGAGGAGAGGGGAGGGGACATGGCTCAGCGGTACAACACTTGCCTATGTTCACAGCCCTGGGTGCAATCCCCACTATGGCAAAAAAGTAAAAACAAGTAGAAACATTTAATAATACTTTAACCCAACACATCCAAAACATTACTATTTAAATTATAGACAAATTATATTAAAAATCACTAATGAAATAGCTTTACATTTTTTTCATACTGTCTTCAAATCTCAAGTGTGTCTACTTCACACATGGCTCCTGGCTGCATACTGGGTAGTAGTACTGCCAGAGACCAGGCTATTTCTGCTAACCACAAGCCAAGTATCCCAGACTACCCTTCCTGTCCTTTCCATAATCCCCCTAATTCATTCTGATTCCTCAAGAATTCCAGGAGAATCTCAAGCAAGGCCTATCCCAGTAATTGCAGCACTTAGTGAGCCTACCCCTTCTAAAACAAAAGTGAAGCATACTATATAGGTAAAGAGGACAGACACATGACCTAAACAAAATATATATAGCAAAACACCCAAGTGTTGATATTTTCGTATAAATGTAAGGTTCCCATTTGTAAGACACAAACTAAAAATGACCATCAATAGTACTATGGAACTAAAACAATAAGCATGCTTTTAATATACCAACTTGGAAAAATCATTAAGCTATTTTAAGCTTAATATACCCTAGCATGGTGACACACACCTTTAATTCAGCTCTTTAGGACACTGAGGCAGGACTGCAAGTTCAAGCCCAGCTTAGGCAATTAGCAACATCCTGTCTCAAAATTAAAAATGGTATGGGATGCAGTTCAGTTTAAAGTTCCTGTGTTTAATCCCAGGTACTGCACAATTATAATAACTGATGAAACTATTAAACATTATGGGGATAAGATAAAAATATTCTATATATACAAATATAAATATCCATAAGACATTTTAAGTTAAAAATACATGTGCATTCATCTATTTAGGCAGAAGGGATAGGTCTGTGTACACCACTGTACAGGCACAACTGCAAATTCTCAAGAAACAAATAATAACAGACCCTTCCATCAAAGGAACCAAAATGACTAGAACAGGACTCAGCAAATATTTTCTTAAATAACAAAACAGTAGCTTCAAGGGCCATACACTTTCTTTGGTAATCACCCAATTTTGCTGCTGTAACATAAGGTCAGCTTTAGGTAATATTTTAAAAACTATGGCCCTGCTCCAATAAAACTTTACAAAAAGCAGGGACCTCAGTGTGGTGGCATATGGCTGTAACTGCAGCTACTCAGGTTGAGGAGGAGGACGGAAAGTCTGAGGCCACCTCAAGCAACTTAGATCTTTTTTTTTTTCTTTCTGAAGACTTTAAGTGATACAAATCACTGTGCAGGTATGAGGTACAGTGTGACAATTTATTATACCCACATAATGATGAACAAATCCAGGTAGTTAACATTTCTAGCTTCTTATAATCACTTCCTGCCAGGAAAGCCTAGGGGCTCTTGTTTTGTTTTTCAATTAATTTTATAATTAATTACTTTTAATATACACATTCATCACTGGGAATTTATACCTGAACATAATATACCTTGATTCTTCTTTTATTCCCCATTCTCCTCGCCTCTCTTCAACCATTCTTGAAATAAAAAGGCCTGGGTTATAGCTCAAGAGATCACCTCAACAAAAGACTCTTTAAATTTTTTAACTGGAGAATTAACTACCAAATGAGAATTGAAAAAGGCCTCTCTGGACTTAGCAAGTTGCTTGATCATGGGTATTCTTTAAAATGAAATTTTAACAAAAAGTCAGAGTGAAGCCAGAAAGTGAAAGATAAAAGTGAAGCACAAAACCAGCTAATCCATTAGAAGTTTGGTTTAAAACAAGAACAGAAAGTAATAGAGTCAAGTATGATTAAGTGAATGGTTTTTACCCCCTAAAATAGGAAAAACCTGTTGAATACACATAAGCAGGTAGAAACCAATAGAAATGGAAACAAAAAACACGCTGAAGGATGAGAGAAAGAGAGGTCAGAGGAAAACAAACATGGACATGCAGGAGGGATGGGAAGGACAGATCTGTTCAAAAGTAAGGCAGAAAAGATGAGCACAGAAGCAAACATACATGTAGGAGGGTGAGACACAAGCAGTGCGGTTCCAATTCTGGTACTCCACCATTCAGCTACAGTGTTTATGTTATAACTAGTAAGATACTAGTGTTTCTTGCTACAAACACCACCGATTCAGTATTTGAATGTCTGAAACACAAATGATGTCCTAAGAATGGGATAAACAATTGATAATTAAAGAAAACTTTTCTCTACTGCAAGTTAAAATGTTAAATTCCAAACCAGAAATTATATGTATATAGACATGTGTATATACATATACACACACACATACATATACATATAGTGTATCCTTATTTAGAAAGTTATTTTTATATTTTCACAGTCCCCAAGAGAAAAAATAAAATGACAACAAAGAAAAAAAATAATGCGACTGTATTGATACTGACAGATACCTGCACTAGAATCTCCATCTATACATGATAAAACTGGAGGAGACATTTGCTTTGAAACACAATCCACAGCCTGCTACCAAGAAAAAGACTGAAGGATAAACTTGAGTCATTTGTAGAAAAATGGATATTGAGACCATAATGTTAAGTGAAATAAATCAGACTAGCAAACTTAAATAGCACATGGTTTCTCTTATATGAGACACTCAAAACATAGAGAGCAAAATAAAAGATAATAGAAAATAGGAAGCTAGATCTTTTGCAAATAGAAGGGATGAGATGGAAGGAAGAGTAAGGAGTGGGAAAGAAGATAAAGAATTCAGGTATGTCATGTACTGTACTAACTCCCTATGAGGAATGTGATCACTGTGTACTGCAAACAGGTTCTATTAAAAAAAAAACCTTGGAAAAAAAATATCAGGAAGAAAAAGTTCCCATGCTGAGAAGGTGACTATAATTAGCGTTATTTATTATCGATTTCAAAACAAAGATTTTGAATGTTCTCAACACAAAGAAATGGTATTTTGAGATGGACATGCTAAATACCTTGACTGCACAATGTACACAGCATGGAAATAACACACAGTGCCCCAAATATGTACACTTACATGTCTATTAAAAAATAAAAATAAAACAAAAGGAAAAAAAGTTGCTCAATGCAAAAGTTTATCAAACATAAGGTGAAATACTTGAAGACAAAAGAGTCTAAGGAAAATGCTTAGGACCTCAGAACTATCTCAATATTACTAATATAAGGCCAGAAAAAGCTTTTTCAGAGGCTACAAATGTATGTAACTTAAACAAAGATGCCATAAATCTGCTTTCAAAAGACTGCATTAAAATTAAACATTTAGTACAAAATTCATTAAGCATTTTTATTTGTGAATAGTTTACTGTTTGTAAAATCATACTTTATTTTACTAACATTATTTGTTAATTTGTATTTAACAATTACATTTTTTATACAATACACTTAATGAAAGCTTACCAGTTTTATTTTTATGAATGTTAACATTCTGTAGTTTTTTTTATTTCAGACAGGACCACACTTGAATTTAAACATGGCTTCAAACTCACTGCTTAAAAGATTCTGTGGAAGCCACTGTCATAGTTAAAAGATAATACATAAAAGAAATGACAAGAAACAGTAGCATAGAAATATGAGAGCAAGAACCCGTACTACATTAGGAAATAGGATTTTGTGGCTTTATCAACAGTGCTAAGCAATCAGAAGAGTTGTCTGAACAACTGTAACATGCAGTACTTGTAAATTTTATTAAATCTCATTGCTATATCAGTTAAAAAGAACTATGCTTCTTTCACACTCTACCTGAGGAAGAACTAAGAAAAGAAAAATACTAAGAAGTATGTCCCAAAATATAAAATGCATAAAAGAAAGGATCCAAGAGATCAACAACACTTTTTAAAAACAGATTTGTAAACTGAGGTTTATTTTAAAAAGTTCAGTAAATTCTTAAACTTTTTAAAAACTGAACTATATAGAAAGACCATTCCCAACGTAGAAAGCCCTATTTTAAAAGTTTAGCCACTTATGAACAAGATAACTTGGTTCATAATGTATCTTCCACCTGATGCCACACAGTGGCATCAAAAAGTTAAATTTAAATAACCCATCCTTTTAAAAGATCTTAAAACATGCTGTAATACTGTGGGTAAAGTAGAAAATATGTGAGTTGTATTAAAAGGTCATATGAAAATACAATTATATTCTGTATAACATGACATTAGAATAAATTTGATTCAAAAGAACTACCAAGAAGGTATGAAAACATTAAAGCAAAAAAGCCTCTTATATTCTATATACCCCTTCTCTCTGTACCCCTAGTTTTAATGATAAAGATCCTTACGACCAATTAAATGTAGTTACTGTACAGAACTACCCACCCATGGCCTTACTTTGTATGGAAAAATTTTTCCTAGCTTCCTAAAAAGGGTAATTAACAGCTACAGCTAGGCCAAGGATTTAGCTCAGTGATAAGCGCCAGGCATGAGGTAGTGAGTTTGATCCCCAATATAAAAAAAAACAAAATAGCTACAGCTATTATTAACAGTTATACATTCCACTATTTCTGTCTTAAAAATTACAACATAGCTGGGCATGGTGGTGCATGCCTATAATCCTAGCACCCAGGTGGCTGAGGCAGGAGGATCACTAAGTTCAAGGCCAGTCTGGGCAATAAAATGAGTTCAAGGCCATGAACTGCATAGCAGACCCTATCTCAAAAAGACCAAGAAAAAATTTTAATAAATAAATAAATAAATAAATTTTAAAACTGTAACATAAATGCTGGGCACTATGGGACAGACCTTTAATCCCAAATTCCCCAGGAGGTTGAGGCAGGGGATTGCAAGTTTGAGGCCAATCTATGCAATTTAGCAAGTCTGTCTCAAAATAAAGAATTCAGAATATAGCTTGGCTTGCCCAGGATTCAATCCCCAGTATCATAAGAGAAAAAAACAAAACAAAACAAAACAAATCACAATATACTTCAGTGAAATGCTTGGAAAGCTACACCTCCATCAATCTCACATGCAAAATTACTTAGCCCTGAAACAGTTATTCTTTTAAAACACACCGCTGATACTGAGTTAAATGATAATGGGCTAGATGATGAACACTAAGAATAAAGTTAATGAATCATCATGTTAATTCAATATTTGAAGTGGATGTGTGGAACAGGGTCAGCTGAGCCAGGCAGTGACAAGCCGGGGTAGCTAAGGAACTAGAAAGGTAGGGTGGACAGAGGGAAACACACACAGGAAGCCCCTCTCCACTGCGCCTCACCTGTGAACTAGAATAACCCTGGCTTCTATCTAGTAATGACTCATGTTTCTCATATTCCTTTGTCCTGCTTTGCATTACACATTTCTGTTATCACAGGACATTTATTATTTGAGTTCAAATACTTCTGATTTGGGTTTTTTTTTTTTAATTTTACAAAAGTCTCTGAATTAAGTACTTAATCAGTTGAAACTAAATTTTCCAAATCCACACCGATCCATTAATGGGTTAGTGAAATCACAGTTCAGAAAGCCTAGTTTTAATTTCGTCCAGTGGGTCCCTTAGCAAAAGAAAGAAAAACAGACAGAGAATGAGAAAGAGAGAAAAAGAAAGTGAGCAAGCAAGTAATTGGGCAAGTGGACTAGATAGGTATCAAAAATAAGTTTTCTTCAACTGATTCATTTAAAAGGGCAGTTTTACATACAGGTACTTAGTAACTGATAGAAATGAGATGCAAATAATTCAATTTTACTCAGAGAAAATAACTTAATAAAGGCCAAGAATAGGCAAGGTCTATACAGAAAAGACAAAGACGAGTAAGATATAACCATATTCTCAGGACACTGAAAAGCTAGTGGTAGCAGATAAAACACAGGCACACATTAGAGAACCAACGCTGCAAAGTATAAACACAGACAGCAATTTAAAAAAAAAAAAAAAACAAAAAAACACCTTCCAAAAAGGGGAAGCCAGGAATGGAGATCAAAGCCCCTGTATCATTATACTCCCCAATTAATCATTAAAGTCCATTAATAAATTAGGTTAAAAGAGAATAACACAATGAGTGCTAAGAGCATCTGATAAGCCTCAGTAGGGTGGGTTCTAATTTTAGTTCTACCTGGATCTAACTAGCTTGCAGCTCTGGGACATTAAACCATCACTTTCCTAAAGGGTTTCCTCATCCAAAAACAGGAAATGGTACCTGCTCTACCTGTTTCAATCTCTGTTGTGAGAAAAAATCAGATCACAGAATCTTCACTTCATAAGTTTAAATCTTCTCACAGATGGCCAATTACTCAACTTGTTCCTGTAATTCCAGTAAGGAGAATCTCATTATTTCTCAACATCAATTACTACATTCTGGACAACTCTAATTCTCAGAAAGTTCTTGCTATGTGAAATGTTCATTCTTAGATATTTACAGGAAAAGAAAAAAGACTTAACAAAAATGGAAAGGCCAAACAAAGTAGTACGCAACAATGTGAATAAACGAAAAGCCACATTCAGAGGAAAGAGAAATCACTTTTAAGCAGGAAATTTTAGGGAACGCTCCTCCAAAGAGTAGGTATTTGCCGGTCCTTGAAAGTGGGAAGAGTTCTGACCACAGGCATCAAGCTGAGTCCTTCTTGCAAGGAAGTCTTTTGTCTGGGAGAGACTGACAAGAGAGCACATGGCGTATCAGAGTTCTTAAAGCCCCTTTTTTTCAGGGTGGGGAGGGAACAAGGGGCATTAACACTGAGATATAACCCCAGCCCAAGTCAGCATCTCACTAGCTCAATTGCCCAGGTTGCAAGAGTACTTGGAACCTTCAGGCTTGGAGCACCCAGTGCTAGGATCACTGACAACGCCCGACTGAAGTATGCTTTTAAAAAAGAATGGAATATGGGCACGGAAATAGTTGCGAAAAGTCTCGGGGATTAACTGATGCCACAACATTAAGAAACCTAAATATTCATCCTGCTAACAAGCTGAACTGAAATTAATAGGCAGGGTCTAAGATAGTAGGTTTCTAAGATAGAATTATATGTTCAGTAAGATTACTTACGTGAAGATAAGACTGATGTAGACTGGGGTGGAGGTGGGGGGTTAATACCAAACTGGCTCCTAGTAGGCGACTAAAGTCCAGAATTCGGGGGTCAAATTGAAAATGGAGAGAATGTCAAGAGACTAAGAAAGAACTGACTCTATGAACTCAGATTAAAAGTTAAACAAAATATAGGATTCTGGTTTACTTATAAATTCAGTTTTGGCGTTCCAGATGGATGCAGAACTTTGTACGGTCGAAAACTGCTTCTTCCTCTGCATTCCTAAGGGCGGCTTCCAGCAAGCCAAAGCACGTTTTAAAATAGGGAGAGTCGCAGATCATAATACGCATATATTGTACTTGGCAAAAAAAACAGGCTGTGCCAAGCTGAACCTGAGTAAGCTGTTTTTGGTTAAGCTGTTTCACCAATGAAATGGTCGATATGATTATCCTTAGAGAACAGAGAAGAAAAAAGAAGTCTCCTGGCTGTCCAGTGCTAGAAACTTTCTACTTGGGATGAGTATTTCCAGTTTGACACTGTAGATCACTAAGATTCCGATTCCCAAGCAGCATCCTGGTCCTCGAGGTCTGAAGAGTCACAGCGGGCTCCCTGTTGTGCCCTCCCCACCCCACCCCCAGGAGCCTGGCAAGGCCAGGCCTCGCCTGGAAAAGAGCGCAGCTGGCCTGGGTCCTCCGGCGCACAGAGCGGCTCCCCTCCTCCCCCAGCCGGCGCCCAGATCCCGGTACCCGGAGCGGCCGGCTCCGCAGCCGCGCGCCCCATCCCCCGCGCGCCCGGCCCGCTCACCTCCGCCCGGGCCGGCTCGGGCCCCTGCACGGCCACGGGCTGCGCCTGCAACTGCTGGGCGGGCGCCGGGGGGTCGTTGTTCCGGTGGCTAAGGTCCTCGTCAGGGCCGGCCCGGACCCCTGCCGAGGCCAAGAGCAGCGGGACCAGCAGGACCACAAGCAGCCGGGGCGCCGAAGAGAGGTCGCTTCCCCGGGCCGCGGCCGCCATCCCGCCCGGCGAGCCGGCCACGCACGGGCGCCGCAGAAGGAAGTGCCGGCGACGGGAAGCCTGGACGCCAAGCGGCGCGTCCGTCACGCCTCACCGGCGCCGCCGCTCAGCTAGCAGCTCGCACCATGCGGGAGGCGCTAAGGCAGGCAGGAGGCGGGAAGAAGGCCCCGTCCGCAGGCGCCGGCTGCTTAGTCTTCTCCAGCAGCGGCCACACGATTCCCCAAAAGCGTCCCCACCCCAACCAGCCCCGACTCCACGGCCCCGCCCCAACTCTTGGCCCCGCCCCCTAAACCTCATGGCCTCCCATTGGCCCGGCGTCCTCCTCGGCGTCGTGACGTCCTCGGGCAGGTTGAGGTGCGGCTCTCGTGTTCCTCCCACTGGGCTGGGCGGCCTGGTAGGTACCCGGAGGGTGCGCGGCCTCCCCTCCCCGCATCCCTCCCGCGTCCCCCAGACGCAGTCCTCCCTTCCTCCGCTTAGTCCCCGCCCTGCGAGGCTCCTCCGACGGCTTCCTCCCGGGTCTGGGGCTCTAATTCCCAGGCCGGTCTTTCTCTTTTCTCAGCCTTTTCTAAATGGCAGGCTAGTTCCCGCGCCGTTAGTTACGTGGCATTTGCAGGTAGGAACGGCACACGCTGCACGGTTCCAAGCTTCCGACAGATTCTCAGCGCTGCGGCGCGACGACCTCTGCCAAGAATGCTCTTAGGGGATCAAAATGCTATTAAACAAAAAATGCCCTGGAATCAGATTCGAAAATAACGGGAAATTTTTCAAACCGGTTCCCTGTAAGTCCCCAAAACGACCTAATGTCCCTTAGTCTTGGAATGCCTTTCTGTTTAGGGTGTACTGGATTTATGTTGCACCTTGGCTTGACTTTTGTTTAAATGTTTGGCTTTTGAAATTCATTGTGAGATGGGGAAGGTGAGGTCAGGAAGGCCAGAACTCCAAAGATGGTTGCTTTCTGCTGGAGAATATGTTTACACCTTATTAAAAAAAAAACAAAAAACAAAAAACTGTACAGGGCATAGTGGCACACTTCTTTAATTCCTCCAGAGGCCGAGGCAGGAGGATTGAAGTGAATTTGAGGTGAGCCTAGTCTACATAGTTCAAGGCCACTCTAAACTACATAGTAAGACCTTATCTCAAAGTAAGAAAATTTAGCCACTTAGTTATCAGAAATATGCCTGAGACCCAGCCCCTAATAATAAAAAAAAAAGAATGCTAACCGAATACCAGGCACTATTCTAAGAACCTTGCACACATTTGTATATAATAAGTCTATATATCATAAAAAGCTAAGGAGAACAAGAAATTAATCCACTAACACAGGCTGAGGTAGAGTGGGCAAACCTACTTTGAGGTCACTGAAATACCATGCTGTTGGGATCATTTCTTCCCGTCTGTAATGCCCTTGATTCTCTCTGTGTGTAGTCCTGCAACTTCCAAAACCTGTTGAGGAAGCCTTTCTCCAACACCTCCCCTCGCAGAATTCATCACTTCTTTCTTCATGCCACAGTTTATGCGTGTTTCTGGTATTGTGTGAGTAACCAGAGTGCCACCTACACAGTTTGGGTGCAACCATTGTGCCTTCCAGTTTATTCAAGTGCCAGTGTTTGAGCCCTCACAATACCCTAATAATACAACAGCCCTTCCCTTTATGCATCCAGGGTTTGCCTTGCTTAAGAGGGATCTGACAGTATTATAGACAGCTAAGTTAGGTAAAAAAAAAAAAAAAAAAAAAAAAAAAATATACTATAGGTAGTCAGACAGGGCTAGGCCCTCTGGAGTCAATACAATAGTGAAAACACATTACAACTGTGGCCAGAGACACACTGATTGGAAGCCTGGCCTCAAGATAAAGACAGAATAACCAGGCCTACATCCCTTTCCAAGGATTAGATAAATGGTTAACACTCGACCCTATGAAGTCTAGATAGATGTTAGTTATCTCAGTGGACCCATACTTTCCTGAAAATTTCTCTGTTCTTTTAATGTACTCTTGTTACATGACCTGTTTCTCCATTGGACCAATATTACATAAGTGGGTATACTTATAATCTTATTGATTGATCATAGCTCTAAGCCCACATTTTACCCACCTCATGATTTTGCTCTATAAAATTTTTCTTTGTGAGTGGGGTCCACAGCAACACTTTGCATCATGTCCTGTCTCTCTTGGGAGCTGTCTATTGTAATCAGGGTTTGCAAGAGAATAGATTTAATGCAGTACATAATTTATAGGATTGTTTTATAATATTTACTCAAAAAGTCAAATACAGAAGAATGCAGGAGATCCAAAGAATCCAGCTGAGGGCCTGAATCCCACAGCAAATTCCCGCAGAAGTCCAGCTGAAGACCTAGAACTCATGGCTATGTCCTCCACAAGTCCAACTGTAGGTCTAGAGCCCATGACAATGTCTTGTGCAAGTCTCTTTCATAGCTCTGCACTGGAAAGGCCCAAAGGTCAGTTGTAGAAACTAGAAAGTTTGCACCAGTGGTATAAAGGATCTGTGCCAGCAGTGTGAGGGATCTGCACTGGAGCCAGGAAGAGAATCGCAGCCATCCTCAGCGACAGCAAGGACCTGAGCTTTTCTGATAATGAGAATAGCTGAGTTCACAACAGGAAAACCAGTGTGACAAGTTTCTCCAGGAGACTCAACAGTCCCCCATCTTTACCTCCAGTTCTCTTTTTATGCTGCTGGCATCAGTCCTCAGTTGGGCCTCCCATACCCAGAACCATGCTGATTCAGTTCATCTGGGTGTTACAAGTCAACCATTAGTCCACCACAATATCTCAATATAATTTCCTACTCTTAACCTCCTTTGTTCCTTTAGAATTTATTCTTTGATTTCGGGGAACATAAACTCAGCCTATGGGACAGCTAACAGGATCAAGACATTTTCCCCAAATCATACAGCTATTAAGTGGCAGAACTGTTTTTGGTTTCTTTTGTTGAATTTAATGATGCCCTACTTGGTGAAAATCTAATTTATGAAATTCAAACATAAAGTACAAGTCAATTAATTCATGAACATTTTCCTTATATATTAGAGAATGTCCTTTCTCTACTCCAGGTTTCTAGAAGAACTATTTCCAGGCCTCTCTCAATGCTTCAACCTTTTCACCTCTAATGACACAGATTATATTCGGACAGGGTAACTGGACATGTCAGAATTACCTTTGCTGCATTCTTCCTTTTGAGTGTTGCAGCCAGTGAGGAGAGATGTTATCTGCTGCTCTCCCTCCTGTCCCAATCTGGAGGTTAGTATTAGCCAGACCTGCCTGGCTACCAAACCTAAAACCATTCCTTCCATCCTGGATGCTTATCTTACTCTTTGATCTTATCCTCAACTTTTCAAAACAGGGAAAAGGCAGCCTATTTCTGGAGTTCTCCAAGAGGCCATCTGTTGCATTCCCAGAATCATCACAGGGTAAATTAAAGTTTCACTTTATTTCATTTTGGCCTTTAAACAATTTGTGGAGTAGGGGTTAGAGAAGACAACAAGGAGGCAAAAATGGTAGAAAGAGGTGAAAGCAGAAACCAAAAACTTTACACTGAGCTGAAAATCATGCAAAATTAAAGCAAGAAGCTTCACAAGGTAAGTTAAGGACAAATAGCAATTTACAGCCTGTTTGACCTACTTAACTCTCTAAAGCACATCTAGTAGGTGATGCGAAGCACAGGGTTTCCTGTAAGCATGCAAAGCCCCTTGGAATGATGGGGTCTGGACCGTAGTGGTGAAGCTCAGCTGGTCCAGGGAAAATCCCAAAAAGGCAGCATAAATTTGAAATGTTTTCTTTATTAAAGATAGTTCAGCACTAATTCATGGAATTTCCTAGGTTCCTACCTTGGAAAGCAGATCAAAAATTTAAAATGCTCCATTCATCCCACTATTTGCTTGTCATGTCTTTCTTGGTGTTTCCCAAGCGCTTCAAACAAAGCATGGGCAAAACAGTTCTCTTGGTAAAACCTTGTTCTCCCTTCAGGGTTCCTATCTCAGTGGAGGAACAAGCATCAGTCCTACTGGATTCCTATATTCAAACTCCACATCCAATCCATCAGCAAATTTTGTTGATTCTACCTCTAAAGTAGATCCTGAATCTGCTCACTTCTGTCTTCACTGGTATTACTTTGTCAAGCCAGGTGTCATCTCTGACCTGCACTATTAAATAGCGAACACATGCAAGTTCTATTTAATTCCTACTTCCCTCTGTGACCTCATCTCTTGGCTTTCTCTGCTTCATGTGCCATGCCTGATGAAGCTTATTTCTACCTCAGGACCTTTGTACTTGCTGTTTTCTATTTTTAGAACATGATTTTATTTTGATTCTTTAGAAATTTAAAGGAAGAAAATAAACCTGAGAAAACTCCAGCCTAGTCTGAATTGAGCAGTCATTATCTTGTTCTAATCAGTCAATTGCTATGATGGGGAAACAAGACCCATCAACCTAGCAGATAGCCAGAATATTCAAAGGAATGGCCAGAAATCTGAAATATTATATAAAATACCCTAATACTTAAAAGTTGACAATTGCATCAAACCAGGATTATGCCCACTAATATAACATGAAGTCCCAAACAATATTAGCATAAATTTGAAATGTTTTCTTCATTAAAGGTGGTTTAGACCTAATCCTGCAGCCCCATGGAGACCAGGGATCCAGGTTTCTTCCAGTTTTGTGCTGTTACTCTTAGCCTGTGACACTTCTCTTCATGACCCAGTACAGTTGTAAGAGTTCTAGCATCTAAATCCCTGGCATCAGGATGGAGGGCTGGCTATAAAATGGAGACATCTACTGTTTTAAGGGAAGTATCACAGAGCACCTCTGCTTACATCTTATTAGCTAGATTTTAGCCTTCAACTAACTGCAGAGCAAGTTGGGAAATCTTTATGTCAGGGCTTTTAGTAGAGAGAATAAAGGGAAAAGGACTATTGAGGGCAACCACTAATGCTCTCAAGTTATGGTAGCTATATCAGTAGTCAGGGGCATCTGGAAAAGCAGAACCACCAGGAGAAACACAACAAATTTGAACTTCTTAGGGCAGGCCAGCAGGTGGAAATTCAAGCAAGATTTTTATATTACTATGTAGGCAAAATTCTTTTCTAGACAGCTTCGGATTTTACTCTCCAGATATTACACCTATTTAATGAATGGCACCCACACTACTGAGGCTAACATCCTTTATTTAAGGTCAACAGATTGTAGATGTCAACCACATCTATAAAGTATATTCATAGACATTTAGTTTAGTGTTTGAATAAAATGCTGAGTCATAGCTTAGGCAAATTGAACTATAAAATTTACTAGTAATTTTCTTAAAAACCTACAGCAAAACAATACCTGTTTATAAGCTGAGCTCAACTTGCAGACTCCTAACACCCAATATTTTGTTTAAATGGGACAGCAAGTAGCTTGGGCCCTAAAATCTTATACCTCTTATATAACTGGAGTCATATACACCATAACAAGAACTCTGCCCTTAAGGTACAAAGACCTTCTCTTTCTAGGAGACTATGCATAAATAGCCTGAGTTTGTTCTTTTTAACCATTGTGCCAGTGAGATTCTGCTTGATAAATAGAAATTTTTTCTCTAACCCTTTTCTAACTCAGTGTATTATTTCCACTGTAAACTGTAAACCCAAATTTTTGTTGCTGGGTAGTGATTTAGAGTCTCGAGGGTAAGGAGAGAGGGGGAGATAATAAACTGGAGCCCACAAAGGGTCCATAGCTTTTCAGTCTGTAATTGCTATCCAGTCCATTGCCTGTCCCTCTCCTGACCCAGGAAGGTGACTGTTTTACTCTCTTCACACACTTCTATTTAACTTGTGTTTCTCTTTCAACACTGACCTTGAAAAAGCCTAGAAAATGGAGGCACGCTGCAAAATTGGTTTGTCATTGATTTGCAAAAAGGCTTTATGTGTTATGAATGTTTTTAAGTTTCTTATATGTATTATGTTATTTTTCCTAATTTTAAAAATGTTATGATGTATTTCCTTGTAATGCTATATATGCTTTCAGCTTTGCTGAGTACTGTATATTCAGACAATGTAGGCATTAGACATGTGTCTAAAATGGGCCCTCAAAAAGAATTGATGCATAAATTATGTCTCATAAGAATGTAATGTCATTAGAAATTGAGAAGACAGACTTAACACTGTTTTGGGCAAATACGCACCTTGGGAGTCTTTCTCAATCTCAGCAATAAATTAGTTTTATGCAACAATCATCATATGGAAATAATGCATTATAATACAGTGAATCTTTGTTAGACTCCCATAAGAAGCCAATCTAGTTTAAATTCTTTTCCCTGATGTCTCATTTTCAAAAGTAAGTCATTATTTGATTTTGTTTCTACTGCAAAGTTCACTGAGAGCCATTATATCTGAAGAAATAAAAAATAGAAATTGGGCCCAGATCATTGTGGCCATTTAACTAATCTCTGGGGAAAAAATAGCTCTGTAGCTTGCTGTACCTGAGTTTTTCCTTCTTTTGAATGGATTTCATCCCTGTCAAACTTATGCTTTTGATAGTTAAAAAAAAAAATCATAGTTTCTATGAGGATGCTACTCATTGAAGTACAGTTCTTTTATGGTATCAGTCTCAGACCAAATGAAAACAGATTTTTTCCTCATGCTAAATTTTGTAGTGCAGCCCATAGTAGTCTTAGTCATTTTCTTTGCTGCTGGGGCAAAGTACACCCACAGTTTAAAGAAGGAGAGGCTTATTTTGGCTCATGGTTATTAGAGGATTCAGTCCATGGTCAACTGGGTCCAAGGCAGGAAGGGTATGGTAGAAGGGTCTGGGGTGGAAGGAAACTGCTCAAGTCATGGTGGCTGCAAAGCAGAGAGAAAGGGAGGTTTTGGGGAGGGAGTTATGCCTTCCACCTCTGTGGCCTGCTTCTTCTGGCCAGGCCCCACCTACCAACAACACATTTAGCTACAGACTCATCCGTGGATTAAGCCACTGAGTACAGTGCCTCTGTGGTCTATCCAAAGCAAGGCTTTTTTTAAAAAAACAAAACCAAAACCAAAAAACTCCTCTCTTTTGTAATGTGATAATCTGTAAGTGTAATTTTTTTTTTTCTGTGTTGGGGATCAAACACAGGCAGGGCCTTGTGCGTTCTTTGCAAATGCTGTACCACTGAGCTGTATCTCCATCTGTGAGTGTGCGTGCGTGTGTGTGTGTGTGTGTGTGTGTGTGTATGTATTTTTAAAAATATGCTGCCCAAGCTGTACTCAAACTCCTAAGCTCAGGTGATTTTCCTGCCTTGGCCTCCTCTAGGTACATTCCACCACACCAAGTTCTAAATGTAATTTCTACTTCTAATCTTTTTTTGTTGTTGTTTTTGTAGACAAGGTCCTGCTGTGGAGTTAAGACTAGCCTCAGACTTGTGGCAATTTTCTTGCCTCAACATCCCAAGTGATGGGATTATAGGCGTGTGCCACCACATCTGACTAGTATTTCTAATCTTATGGTTTTTGCTTTACAATTTTGCAGCAGTTTTTAAAACTGCAGAATCTAAACGCTTAAAGAATTCTAATAATTCCTGGATACACTTTATAGAATGTCATTGTACACTTTTAAAAAAATAATTCATTGACAAAATTGACACATGAACACCAACAGTCTGTGGCCCAGAGCACGGTGTAAGTGATGTAGAGACCAAGTCTAGGGAGGTACAGGTAAACTGAGCTCTCAGCCCAAGTTCTTGCACTGTTCCTGCGAGAACCTCTTCTTTTCTCTGGAGCCATGGCCCCTGCCAACTGTGAGTACTGCTTTTGCTACTACCACCAGTACCTCTGCAGTGCTGGCCTAGATCCTGGCCTCCTCCACCTGGTGGCTTTGAGGCATATGTGTGCATGCTGGGGACAGCACTGTTGGAACCCTGTGCATTTATTGCAGGCATTATGCCTTGGTGAGTTCATACCATTCACAAATATGTGCCCTTGTTCCATTGAACTTCATACACCAAAAAGAAGTTCAAAGATACAATTATTAAAAATTAAGACAGCAGGGGCTGGGGATTTAGCTCAGTGGTTTAAGTGCCTGCCTAGCAAGTGCAAGGTCGTGAGTTCAATCCCTGGTACCGGAAAAAAAAAATAGCAACAGGAAAGGATCAACAGAAGCATGGCCCCTCCTGTGAGGGGGATCTTGTGTGGTACACAGGCTCCTGCCCTTGAAGCTGACCCTGCATACAGTCAGAGTCTTTTAAGTGTCAGAATTGGGGTATGTAGAAGAAAGTGAGTGGGAATGACAGGCACTGACAGATTTCCTCCATGATCTTAACTAAAAGCAGTAGATTGTTGATAAATCTGCATCATCTCCCTACCAAAATGTGTGTTCTTTGAAAGCAAGAATCTTATCTTACATAACACAATACTCCTCTCAAGGCCTGCCTCTGTGTGTTATACTTCATAGATGTTATTTAAATATGATTCAATGATAAGTTATTTTTCTGTCTTCAAAGCAGTAACATGTAGAGTCGGAAATGACCATTCTTTTTATTTAAGACATTAAACTAATCAAAGTTGATATAAGAACAACCTTGAGATGCTTGACTGTTCCAGGGGAAGGGTTATCATTAGTGTTTCCTGTAAGCACCGCGCAGCTGCGCCCTTGTGTAAACTTCCTGAATTTGTTAAGAGAAACTGTCTGGTTTTGCCTGCTCTTACAGAGCCTCTGGGTGAGTTGTTCCTTTTTTGCGGGATGATCTAGTTCTTTTTAGGATCTAAAATGAAGATGGCAATATTATTTAACAAGAGTTTCCAAAGGTAATTTTATAATATTATCTGAGATCAAACTATGAAAGACTAGTGACTAGGAAAACCTAATCAGAATATACCATGTGCAAGTGGAAGATGCTGAGGGCAGAGAGCAAGGCTTATAATTTTGCTTATAACTTTTTAAGAAATGGTGATCCTAGAGTAGAAAAATCAGAGTAAGTAGGAGTAGTAATGGCCTTGGAAGCTTTTCTTGTCTCATTTACCATAAAAGAGCTTGAATTTTATGGTTAAGAAGACATATCCTGTCAAGTCATGAAGATAAAAGACTTAGGTACTGCACACTAGGTAGGTCAGATACTGTGGCATATTCCTGTAAATTCTAATACTTTGGGAGATTGAGGCAGGAGAGTAGCAAGTTTCAGCCCAACTGGGGCAATTTAGAAACTTAGAGATACCCCCTCTCAAAATGAAAATAAAATAAAAAGGACTAAGGATACCCTAGCTCAGGGTGTAGGTATTGGGTTCCATCTCTAGTACCACAAAAATAGGCATGCCCTTTATGAATCTCAACCAACCAATTTTAAGGTCTCTCCATACCCTCAAATATTTTTCACCTTGTTGATAAATCTATATTGCATGAATAAGCAAAATTGATTAGCATGCACAGCACAGTCAGATGTTACTTATTCATTCTGACACACCTTCATAGTATCAGGTTCAGTTACCACATGCCAATAAAGGCATTACAGAGAATGCAAATACAATGATAGTGTTTAAACAGGATGTCTCCCATAAATAGAACAAGAAAACATAAGAATTTGACAATCTTAAATTGTTTTGAGAGTTATACTGAAGGTAACTCCTGCGGGCAGGTCACTAGAGCTGCCCCTGCCCCACCCTCATGAGATGAAAGACATCTGAGACTCTGCCACAGTTCCTGTGGCTACCACCCAAACAAAGCTGGACCTCGGCTGATGATGTGTGTTTTGAGGGGGGCAGTACCACAAAGACTGTCTCTGTTCTGCAAGGACCAGGAGCTCCCCGCATTCGTGGACCTTCTGGAGGGCAGGTTTTCCAGGAGTTCCTCCCCAAGCACCCCATCCTCCAGGTTTGAGGTAAGGCCTTCCTGGCCAGATGATGGTCCGCTTCCGGCATGCACCGGAAGCTCAGCAAGCGCAGCCACAGCCTCGTGTTCTCTGCATGGGACTTGCAAATGGCGTGGATGACTTTGAAGAACTAAAAGGTGGTCCTGGGGTAAGACTGGTGTCCTCGGGTAGAGGAAATATGGCACCAGAGGGACAAATCTCCCTGTGTGCTATGCTGTGAGGGTACATGCCGACCCAGTAGACTCGGAACCTGGGTTCTCAGCTCCACCCCCAAACCCAACTCAGGACCAGGTACTACCCACTGGCTTGCTGCACTGTGACAGGCTCTACTACCTGTGGTATCAGGCCGGCCAAACGCAGCTCCACCTCCTTCCTCCTAAAGTACAATGTGGGCTTGGGTTCTTTAGGAAATGTGAGTCCACACATCATCCCAACTGCTTAAAAGTAAAGTTCTTTAGAAGACACCAAACATTTACAATGGATGCCTCAAGGACTTTGCCCACTGAGGCAGGAGACATGCTAAGAACTTTGACCACTGATGTTTGCTAAGGTCGTAGCACCTAATGTCCCTTGCCTTCTTTCAAGTCCTATTAAAAAAAATAAAAAAAAAAAAGCCTGCTTCTCTTTACTCCCTACAGACAGAAAGCCTTTTTGTTTTCTGCCTGCCTGCACACAGGCACAATATATTCCATGCCATGTTGCCTTCACAAAGCCCCCTGTCTGGCTGGTCTCTCCTCCTGCCATTCCTTACACTTCTGAGAAGGGATATTACATCATAATTGTGGTTAGAGAAAATGGTCTTGTTCAACATGCTCTGGAATTTCAGGACAGGAGGAGTTGTGCAGTAAAGTTAGAGGATCTAAGATCACCAAAGTTATTATTGAAATTATGAATCACAGGCCCAAATAGATTCAGGCAAGTTTATAGTACAGTAAGTTTTTTTCCTCTTCTTCCCAATCTGGAAATTTTTTGTTTTGTTTTGTTTTAAATCTGGAAGCTTTTAAGTTGGCTTCATGGAAAGAACCTAACAAAAATGTCATCTAACTTTGTTCTCAGAATTGTGGACTACAGAACATGGAAGAGAAGATTCTATTCCTCTCTCTTTGCCTATTTTTGCAATTGCTTTAATTCTTAGTTGCATGATTATCCTGAAATCTAAACTTTGCTTTCATGTCTTGAAAAACAAAATCATGAAAAGAAACCCTGTAAGTAATTTCTGATTGGAAAGGAAATCATAATTTGGCTACAACGATTAGGTTTGAGGAAGAGATAGAACAATGATTAATCCGGATAAACTGAAACCATCTTTTATTATCCTTTACTGTGGGCCACATTTTGCACTAATTATATACTTATATTTGATTAGGACAGATTCAAAGGAGGGATACCATTATATATGAGCAAGTTAAATTCCTTCCCATTTACTAGATTACATGGTTTCTGTAACAGACTTCATTTTTTTTAAACCTCAAAAAGTTTACACAATCTACATGTCAAAAAAGGTCATAGATTTAGCAGCTCAGAGGGTAATAGGTCTACAGATCAGGAAGCAAGAAATCTCAAAGTGCTGGTTTTTGTTTTGTAATTTTATGAGAGGAACAAATATTAATGATACATTCTTTAAGTTAAAGACTAATCATTGCCCTCTACCCCTAGCTTGTTTTTTTTTAATAGTGAGTACCCATTAATTACAAAATGTTAGGCCTCAAGCATATATTTTGATCATGTTCATCTTCTCATTACCCTAGCTCTTCTTTCCCTCCCTCTTATTCCCTTCCTTTTAAGAATAGTCTTCCTTCTATTTTCATGTCATACCAAACTGATTTTAGTATTAATATGTGGAAGAGTAAATATGTGAAGCCTGCATTTTTCTTATAAAACCTGGTAAAGGATTTGGATGGTTTTTGGACTCCTAAACATTTCTTTTGACTGATTTCATTCTATTTCCAACTTCTCAGAATGGTTACCAGGTTTTTGGTAGTCTAAATATACAAATGGATAATTGCTTTGCACACACATTAATATAAACTGAATGCACTTTTTTCTTTTTGGATTTTTGAGGCAGGCCTCAAACTTAGGGCAAGTCTCCTGCCTAAGCCTCCTAAATGCTGGGATGATAAGCATGCGCCACCATATTTGGTTGCATGCCCTCTTTGTAAGGAAAATATAATGCAGTTCTGCAACAGGGTTTCAAAAAGTAAAGCTCAAGGCTGGCCTTGAACTTGTGATTCTCCTGTCTTGGCCTCCCAAATAGGTGGTTTTACAGGCATGCTCCACTGTATCTGGAATGTTGCAATTTTAAATAGGGGGTCATAAGAAGGTGGCTATGATACGCAGCCATAGATGGTCATAGATGGGGGTCATAGATGGTAGTTTCCTGGTTTTGTGTAATTCTCAAGTATGGGTTTTGTTTTGGTTTTTGAGACAGGGTTTTGCTATGTAGTCCAAGCTGGTCTTGAACTTTTGATGATTCTTCTGCCTCCCTGGTGCTTGAATTATACTACCATACCTGGCTTGAGTATGGGTTTGACTAACAAAAACAGCTTATGGTCAAAGTGATAGGACTTGATTTCCAAGTTTAGGTTGCAAAGAGATTTTTCCCCCTGTTGGACATACTTGGTTGTTCTCTCTGATGGAAGCTGGTGGTACCATATTGTGAGAGACTCCATAGAAAGGCCCATGTGGCAGGGAACTGGGGAGGCACTGAACCAATGAGAAACTAAGGCCCTCAATTGCACATTAATAACTGAGGTCTCCACTAACATCGAGGAGGGTGAGTGTGAAGGCAGGGCCTCCCCAGGCAGCTCTGAAGCTGAGCATACAGATGAGCTCATAGCCCTGGTGACCCCTTGATTGCTGGATGTCTTGATGCAGTGGACCTGGCTAAGTTAAGCTGTCTCTGTGCTCTCGCCTCAGAGACTCCAGAAGGTGAGGCACACTTAAGCGGGGCTACAGCTCTGACACGATTTTCTTGGGACTTATGCCAGGAAAGGTGAGAAGAGAGGACTTAGGGGTGGTAAGGGACAATGAAAATGTGATGAGATCAACAGACTTCACATCCCAGGGCGATTGAGAAATTGCTGGAGCTGTAATACTGTGGGAGATAAGGCCAGTGACTCCCTTTGAATCCTCTTTTCAATTGGCTCTAAGCATTGTAACACTGCTACCTTAATTGGATTATGTAAATTGATCCTTCCGCATATGCATATCTCTATCTCTACAATTTACAGAAATGCCAATCTTGCACCTGGCCAGCCAGCAGAAGTTACTCACTAATTCCCACCACCCTCACTATCACTCATCCCTGAGCCAACCTCCTTCTTCACAAGATAATAAATGCTGGGAGAGGCCTAGGATCAAGGCCTTTGTCCACATGTCCTCATGAGGATTGGATTTAGGACCTCTTGGCTGCCGTTAACTTAGAATATGTCTTTGTGTTTTTACTCTCCATGTGGGTTGCATTGGAGATGGTAGATTGGAATTAACTTGCTGAGATTCCAATGATGTCTCAATGGGATTACAAATATAACTTTTTGGATTGTGAGGAAAACTAGAAAGAGACTACAGGACTTGGATGACGGAACTCATTATTTGGGTTTACAATATAGTACAAAAACAGTGAGCTGGACAGACAGTATTGGTAGTCAGAAAGTGAGCCAAATATTACCAATGAGGCTACAAATTCAAACATTTTATTGTATGAACACTGCTTACCTGCTAATCACTTAGTTCCCCTTTCTGTGTAATCTTACTTCATTTATTCCTTGTAGCCTTTGTCATTGACATGACTGCATGAAACCAGGTCTTCCAGTTTTATTCTTTTTGAAGAAATCCATTATTACACTTTCTCAGTTATTTGCATAAGCTAGCTCTTTATACTACAATATTCACGTGGATTATTAAATTTTGCTTCCCTTCAAACCAATACATGGCTTTTTAGGAGAGATTTTGCTATTTGAGTGAAGAATGAAGTATGTATTGTGTGCATTACTTATGGATTAATGTGGTCTCCACTGTTTTTTGCCCATTTATCAGAAAAATCATAGTTCAGGCTAAAATAACAAAGTTGTAAAAAACAGCTGAAGATTTTTTTGCCTGATAAATAATGCAAAAGAAATGGGAAAAACCGCTTAGATATGTTAAAGGAGTAAAAGAAAAATTATAACTTGCTCTTTTACTACTTTATAAAGTCTTTAACATACCACTTCATATTGAGATACAAGTCATCAGGTTTTTTGGGTTTTTTTTTGAGACAGGGTCTCTATGCAGTTCAGGCTGGCCTTGAGCTCACTTTGTAGCCCAGGCTAGTCTCAAACTCACAATGATCCTCCTGCCTCAGCCTCCTGAGTGCTGGGATTACAGGCATGAGCCACTGCACCCGGCCATCAGTAGTTCTTGAGTCTTCAGGGGCCTTCAGTTCCATAAATGTTTAGTTTCCTTAAACTGAGTACCCATTAAGTGGCATACAAAAATATCTGCAAAGGCTTTTTTGGGATAAGAATTCTAGCAGTAACCACTCATTGAATTTAATACAGAATACAGCCTTATGGAGACAAAAAGATCCATAGTCACTGTAAACCAGTATTAAGTCTGCAGGACAAGTTATAATTTGGGCACTGAATGGAAGGAAATAGAGTCTACTTTCAACATATGTTATACTCAGAAAACACTGTTCTGAGGTAGTTTCAGTTCATTTTCCCTAAGCAGATAGTAGCTGAGAGTGAAAGGTTAAGGCTATTTCACTATGCCAACAGGAAAGTCAAGAATTTCTATCATCAAGCTATTTCTGGATCATCTTTGTGGAGAATTTGCGAATCTCTATGGTGTTGCTTTCCCTTTAGGCACAGGGAGTATTTTCATGAGCATAGCAGTTCCCAATTGTGCCTCCTCAATTAAGCTTTCAGCCAAGACTATGCAACTTCATCCTGAACTCCTCTGAAGACTTCACTATTTTATTTTTACCTATAAATGCAGTGTTTGGGGAAAAGACAGGGACTAAGGTACAAGGGATAGTAAGGAAACTGGGACACAAAAGGAGAAACTGGAATACTTTCTCATAGCTCCACAGCATCCTTCATGGGGGCTGCATGTTACCTTTCCATTGCTGTGACAAAATATGTGACACACAGAAGTTAAAGAGGAAATGTTTATTTTGGCTAATTCAGTCCATGGTCATCTGGCTTTAAGGCAGAATCATGGTGGAATGGCATGGAAGAGGAAAGCTGCTCATTTCATGGCCACCAAGAAAGAGAGAGGGTAAAAGAGCCAGTGAGAGAGGAATGGGTCTAGGACAAGAATATACCCTTCTAGGTCATTCCCCCAGTGACCCCATCCTTCATCCAGGCCCTGCCACCTCACAGCACCTTCAGCTATGGATAGATGAATCCAGTGATGCGATTAGTAGCCCCATGACCTAATCACTTTCTCAAAGCCCTACCTCTAAACACATAAGCCTTTTGGGGGACATTTTTTCAATCTAAACCACTACAGGGACATTCATTCTTCCACTTCAAAATATAAGATCCAGAACATTAGCCAAGTACTTAGTCTAGTCAAGATGTAAAATTGCATGCTAAAGCAAAATACAGTTTCTTCCTAAACAATTTTCTTAACATCATGCACACCATTTGTATGAAAATGAACGCTAAATTGCAAAATGCTTTACACCCTCAACGTACAAATAGTTTTGTTCCTGAGTTCTGGTCCTGAGGATGACAAATTCTACATAAAATGAGTATTTTTTTTTATTTGAATAGATCAAGCAATGGAGTAGTCTTAAGTTATAATTGACTAATGGGTGAGAAAAATGCTACATTAGAATTAATGTAAGAACATCAGGATATGTTTTGATATGCAAGCATTTAAAGTTAGATTCAAAAGGCTAAGGGTTTAACTCAGCAGCACAGCACTTGCCCAGCATGTACAAGGCCCTGGATTCCATCTGCAGCACTGAAAAAAAAAATTACAGACACAGACACACACTAATCTGCATTCACCAGCCTCACTTCATAACTCCAGGGACGGAGGTGGGGGAACATTTTTTTTTTTTTGTCTTTTTGAGACAGGGTCTTGCTATGCAGTTCAGGCTGGCCTTGAGCTCACTTTGTAGCCCAGGCTAGTTTCAAACTCACAATGATCCTCCTGCCTCAGCCTCCTGAGTGCTGGGATTACAGGCGTGAGCCACCACGCCCGGCTGGGAACACATTCTTAATGAGGATTGCATTTGACATGTCTGGTTAATAATGAGGGTCTTTTGCCCATACCAAAATATAGGTGCAAAACTTTACTAGTGACTATAATATAATGTCTGCATAAAAGAAGTTAATACCTCAGCCAGTAGGGCAGAAAATCATATACTATATGCATGTGCAGACTGTTGCTCAGGCCATAGTGTTATTTTTCAAGTTTTAGGTTTTCTTTAATGCTGAACATTTATTTCCCTTTGACATACTCATGGGTATGTTCCTAACTAAGCTATTTTAAGTGTAAACTTTACTCTCTGATATCCTCACTTTCATTCTGCTGGGTGAAATGCACTCAGGAAGACATTACTCCAATTTGAATAATTACTGATGAATGAGGCTTCACTACTGATCTACAGCATTAAAAAAGGACTTTTATACATAAGTATAAAAATATTTTATGTTCTGAAGCTTTCACTTTTGAAGTACTCTCTTGAAAGGAATATCAACAGAAAATTAAAGAGGTTTCAAAATTTCCCATTAAGACTATGACTTGTGGGGAAGATGAATAGAAATGGCTTTTAACTGCTATATTACTGGAAATCTTTGTGGTAATATAGGGAAATATACACTAACTCCAGAAAACCCTGTTTTCCCTGATACCACTGGTATAAAGTTATGTATTAATGTTATTTTCTTTCTCTTTCTTTCCTTTCTTTTCTCTCTCTCTTTCTGATTTTTGTTTTGTTTTTGTCCTTTTGAGGCAGGGTCTCGCTATGCAGTTCAGGCTGGCTTTGAACTCAATTTGTAGCCCAAGCTGGCCTCGAACTTGTAGCACTTCTGCCTCAGCCTCCTGAGTGCTGGGATTATAGAGGTACATCACTATGCCCAACTTAATGTTATTTTCAAAGGCCAATTTGATTTTAGGGAAATGTAACAAATATTTATCAAGCACCTCCTAGATCCCTCATTATACAATTCATCTTACTATTCCCTAAATAGCAATCCCAGGTGATCTTGTCTCTTCTGTGGTATATGTGACAGATGCTGTTTGTACTCTTCATAAGTGTGCTTGTGAGGCAGCCTGGAGAAGTCTTATTTACTTTTGGTCACTTGGTTGGCTTTATAAGGCATTTTAGAAAGCAGACAGTGAACCACATAGGTCTGCCAGAAGCATCTCTTCTTTGAAGACATTCGGAAGAGTCATCTTCTTCAGGGTCCTTGCTCTGCTTATGTGATGAAATTCTTTTTCATGTAAATGTGGAACAGAGAATTTCAACCAGTCCTGTAGAAATGGCACTTTGGTCTCAAACTTCACACTGTCATGTAGCTGGCATTTTTTATGACTGAGGTTATCTTAAAACAAAAAAGGGAGGAAAGCTTTCCTATGCTTTGGGTAGGATACAAATTTACTTTGGTAGAATTTGTGGCTTAGGAAAGCAGAAAGAGCCTGGCTGAAGAAGACATATGTCACCACGAGCCACCAAGTTAAGTTGTGGAAACCAAAGGTGACAGCCATTGAAATGTATATCATCAGCTCTGCTAAATAATTGGGGGAAGAAACATGTTCAAACCAGTCTCCAAAAGGGATCCTGTGGTTGCAGTGAATGACCATTCCTGAAATGGTAAAAGACAACTTTGTGAGCATTTGAAGTCTTGATAAGAAAGTTTTACCATTTTATTCCCTAAATCATTTTGCTTATTTAGAGAAGAGTTTCACAGGATAGTGCATGCAAACCACTATCCTGTCACACTTCCACTGTTAATCTACTAGGTATCAGAAAGTCACATGCTGAGGTTACATTGTCATTGTTCAGGAGCACAAAGTTCAGCTAGTTCCTCCAGCAATCTTCCACTCCAGTCTCTAATAAGAGCTCATACTTTGGTGTTAGACAACATGAGTTCAAATGCTGGCTCTCCCACTTACTAGCTGTGAAACTTCAGGGAAGTCCTTCATTTTCTTCGTTAAAATAAAGATTATACTGCTCACCTCATGTGGGAATTGTGAAGCAGTAGCATTTACAACAGGGCTTCACACACAACAAGCACTGAATATTAAATAATATGTTTCTGTTTTAATATTTCAACTAACTGACTGGAAACCACCTGTGACAAGTGAGTATGAGCTAACTAGAATGCCAAGTTGTTTTGCTTGGCTGGGATGACACTAACTCTGAAGTTAATATAAGCTCTCACAAGTGGATCCATATGTCTGTATACTGCAGTCCCCAAATGTGGGCACAGCACAGACTCACAGCTATTAGGGCTGGACAGAGCCACATAGCTCTTCAGAGGATGGATCTTACTTTATAGATGGGAAGATCTGGCTGCAGAGAGGTGTCTTGTCAAAATGAGTATGTCACATAGATTAGTCAACTAAGACAGGAAGGAAAGAATAAAAGAACACAAAGAACTAACTTCTGAGGCTTACCATCCACATGCAGAGACTGTCAAAGTCATCTCACCTGCTTTATTTCTCCTGAGGTTGCCGAGAATGACATGGCACTTATACTGGTGGACTGATGACCAGATAAACATCATCATCCCAAGGATATGGAACCACCGTGCTTGCATCAGTGGATTTTTCCCTTTTACATACACTGTGGAAATAAGAATTATCTTTTTAGCCAGTTCTGCAAAATTTCAGAGGCTTAGGGAATTAAAAACAATCATATTACCCTGGTATAATTCTGTGATGGCTTGTGACTAGATCTCTCCTCACTCCCCTGCCCCACCAAAGCTTCATGCAGTCATAAGTGGAGCTTTTTCAGAGGGGGCTGAATCTAGAGTATCTGACTGGTTCATGGTGCAAAGTTAAGATTAGGTGTGTTAAGATTAAGGGTGGGTAATTACTAAATGAATTCAATGACTGACTTTGCACCACCCTAATCCTGGTAGCCTGAGTACACTATTAGGGACAGAAAGAGGCTCATTTTGTCCCTTGCTTGCTTTGCTACCTTCTGCCCACCATGAACTGTTTTTCCTCTTTGATGCCTGTCTGCCATCCCAGTGCCTTGGAGCCAGGTGACTATGGATTGAATCTTCTACAAACTATGAACCAAATAAACTTTACCCCCTTTAAATCTGGTTATCAGGTATTTTGTCTGAGTAATGGGAAAAGTAACAAAGATAAATTTCCTCTAGACTAAGGAGATATTTTCCTCAGACACTCACAGCATCAGTGACTGCCAGCAGAGAAGTCCATATTGACATCCTCCTATTCTTTCTTTGATACTTTAGGCACCATCTCCTTCAAATGCTCAGCTCCATTTTGGGTGATTTGCTCTTAGATGTGATGAGATTGCCTTGGGTTGCCATTGCTAAACCTTGTTTTAAGCCTTCTACTTTACTGTCAGGAGAACACTTTTTAAAGAAATCTGTCTTTGAGCTACTGTCCTGAGCCCAGGTATAAAGTTCCTGGATATACAATGCAGAGCTGTCTGGCACTGGCCAGTGAAGAAAGTCCCACAGGTAAAGGCAGAGAGAGGCACTTTTCACAAAGAAGAGAAATGCAAACTACAAGATGAACGATGATCTCTCTTTCTGGATTAGAGAGAATCTAGTCTGGCAGAGCATTTCCCTTATTACCTTCTTCCTCCTCCTCTGGCTACCAGGAAGCAGGGAAGAAGGCAGCCTACAGGAAGACATGAAGAGCATGCCACTGGCATGAGAAAGCCACTGAAGGCCTCCCTTTGACTAGCAGGATACAGCTGGCCTCATCCATCGAATGAAGAGACAAGGTTGTCCACTGATACTAGAAAAGAGCCTGGGGCTCTGAAGTCAAGAAGGAACTCCTGAATGTAAAATTCAAGCAGGAGAACCAAGGATCATGCTGTTCTCTAGGGGCCTCTACAGGTAGGAGTGAGGACAGCTAATTACAAGTGAGAATCTACCCACCAAAGTCCAATGTGTTGATTTCTGCCAAAAACCCTTGCTACAGAATCTGCTATCATCTTTTTAGTGTTCACTAAAAGGTGGTATTTTTCTAAGTCAAAAATAAACAAAATATGAAAAATATAGTTTTATATCTGATAGGCTTCAAGAGCAAATCACTAAAGGACTAAAAGTTCAACAGAACACCTAGGAGTTCACATCACTACCTACCAAGTCCCCTGCTCCATATGGAGAGGCATCATCTGTGAGGGAACAATAATTTATAAGACTAAGGTCAGAATTATAATGCAGGGAAGGGAAGGTGCATAATCATACATTTATTTACTAATTATTGATGCATAATCATACATTTATTTACTAATTATTGATTGTCTACTGAGCCTGGCCCTGTTAAATGCATAAAGAATAAAGCAGCAAGTCTGGCAAGATCCTAGATCTTAAAAGAAGCTTTTGTTCTGGTTTCCAGACCTTCTTTCCACTTCCATATGGACTTTAGCGAGTGAGTCTATGCTCCAATTTATGGATGGAGACTCTAAAGCTCAGAGAGATTCAGTATAGCAGACCTAGGCCCAGTTGACCCCCAAGCCCTTGTTATTTCTACTAAACATTGCAGCTGGCAAATCCCCCAATGTGTACTCAATGAATTACAGAAACTAGCACTCCCCAGATCATTCCAGGTGACCCCAGATGACCTCTTGAAGATAAAACAGAAAACAGATTCAGAAAGGAATGTTTAGAAAGTAGTTTTGTGGGTGCCTTGACTACCCTTCCTCGACTATTTATAAGCAAGAGAAGGCAAAAAGTAGGACCCAGGAAACTCCTAAAGGAATATGCAGTGCCAGGGGAGCTGACAGACTGAAAGCTAGTAGGTTACCAAAGAGCTCTGGAAAGTTCGTTGGGTAAAAACCCAGGAATGACAGCTCACACCTTGGTATTGGTGGAATGCATGGATTCCACAGCTGAAAACCCAGGGAGGAAAAACTGACTTGAATCAGAAGGAGAAATGCTGGCTGAGTGACTGTAGCCACCAAGTAATTCATGAATTGGGCAAGACCATCAGTAATCTTTCCTGTAAAATCTTTGCCCTAGGGAATGAGGATGTAGCTCAGTGGCAGTTTGCCTAGCATGTATGAGATCCTGGGTTTTAGTTCCAGCAGCAAAGACAAACAAACAAAACAAAAAACAAAACCAAAAACTTTTCTCTAACCAAAGAGGCTGTGTCACAGTAATGGAGAAAAGACCCTAAGGGGCACTAATTTCTGGCCAAAATCAGATCCGAGTGGGAGGGAGGGAGGCTCACACAATGAGTGACGGAATGTCTAGACCTCCGTCACAATTTAAAAGGACTGATGGGGCAGCATTAGGAAACTTGAAGCCCAGGGCTCAGAGAAAATGGTCAGAAAAGATCTACAGCATCTGGGGTACAGAAAGCTATGGTCAAGTTAACCTCAGCACTAAAAACTGAATCACCCAAAATGACCTAAATTCTTTTTTTTTTTTTGGCACTGGGGATCAAACTCACAACCTCACATTTGCAAGGCAGGCACTTATGCCACTGAGCTAAACCCCAGGCCCATGACCTAAATTCTTTACGATACATATACATTTGTTCTATAAAGATAATATTCACTTAGGTAGATCCCCTTCCCCTAAATAAAACAATAAACTACTTATTTATCTTCTCTATACAGAGGTCTGGCTTCCCTCTTCCAGGCTGGAGAGAGCTTTGCCGGAGGCCTCTGTCTTCTCCCTTGCAGAGGCAAAGCTCTAGTGTACAGGGAGCAATCACAAGAGCGAATGGCAAGGAAGCCCTCCCACTCTTCCTTCCAATCACAACGACAGCAGGAGCACCTGGGCTCTCATCTCAGGATTTAACTCTGTACAACTTCCTCCCACCTCCCCCAGGCAGCCCAGGATGGCGCACACTTCCCCAAAGCCACTTCCTTTGCTGTCCCTTTCTCCTGCTCTGGCCACTCCCCTGCTTCCTGTTCAGCTCTTGAGCACACTCCTCCCTTGCCACAGACTAACCTCAAGTGGCTTTGCTAGCTTTAGTCCCTTCAGGGAACCCCACACCCTGTCTTTAAGCTGAGCCTTGTGAGCATTCTGTCCCTTACTGTCTTCATGGAAGGTATGACTGCTTATGTTGCTCCCTTAAGGCTTCAGCATTTACAGTTAATACATATGTAACTTGGACATGTTGACTTTTTATTTATTTTTGGTACCAGGATTGAACTCATGACTTTGCACTTGCCAGGCAGATGTTGACTTTTTAATATTGATTACTGGAGTCTAAGAAGCTTGAAGGCAAAGTAAGTTGGGTCAATTCCTATTTTGGGATGCCTGAGTGCTGTGCAGAGCCATCACTTCAAGAGCTCCTCACACAGCCTGTGCCTGCAAAGCCAGAGCTGAAGTAGAGGCTACTCACCGCTCCTGCCATCCATGGGAGCTTGGCTCAGCACAGTTAGGCCAAGGAGGACATAGTAGACAAGGCCAAAACAATATTGGACGATGTGGAGCACAGCATCGGAGAAGACGCTGACATAGAAGCACTCGAAGAGTCTCCGCCAGCTGTGAAGCCACAGGAAGAGGAGTACCAAGAAGACAGACAGCGCCAGCTCACCATCTGCAGTTTAGAAAGCCACATGTTCAACTTTCTTATAAAGCAAGGTTTTGCTTTTCCTTACCTTTTTTTTTTTTTTTTTTTGTATTTTTGAGATAGGGTCTTACTGTGCAGTTCAGGCTGGCCTTGAGCTCACTCTGTAGCCCAGGTTGGTCTTGAACTTGCAGTAATCCTCCTACCTCAGCCTCCCAAGTGCTGGGATTATAGGTGTGTGCCACCATACCAAGCTTTGTTTTTCCTTACTGTTTAAACAAAGTACTAAATATGATTAGTTATGAGAGGAAATCTTCCAGTCTAACACCTTCCTCTTTTTAGCCATGAAGACCTGGGTCAATTGAAGTCACAGAGTTTGGCTCAAGGGGATGCAGTGAATTAATGAGGGTGCAAGGCAAACATCAATCTCTTCACTCTGCTGCACTCGGTGACAGCCTTCCAGGCTATGTCACCGAGAAGAGGCCTGTGTTCAGATCCCACAATCTGTGAGTGTCTGGCTCCTGGTACAGCCAGCTGCAAATAGGACGAGTTTCTGGCTGGTCCCAGAACAATCTTATGTGGTAGAATCCCAAGCACCCACAGAGATAGAGCGAGGAATAAAAAGTTATGAATTTCTTTCAAACTGAAACAAAAAAGAAAAGGGCTTAGGTATAACTCCGTGGTACAGCACTTGACTAGCATGCATGAAGCCCTGGGTTTAAGCCCAAGGAATGTCAAAAGGACAAGAACAACAAAACCCTGCAGGGTGGCAAAACCTTTCAGGGCCCTGAAATCTACCCTCCGGCTTGTCTCTCATCCCTTGGTCCCCAGAGAAGTCTAAAGAATAACTTATTTTTAAAATAACATAAAACCTAGCTTGTCTGTATTTAAAATTAATAACACACATATCACAAGGCTAAAGCAACGCATCCCACCTATACTATTGTAAACTCAAATAATGAGTTCAGTCATCCAAGTATTGTAGTCCTCTTTCTAGTTTTCCTCACAATCCAAAAAGTTGTATTTGTAATCCCATTGAGACATCATTGGAATCTCAGCAAGTTAATTCCAATCTACCACCTCCAATGCAACCCGTGGCCAGAGTAAAAACACCAAGACTTTCCAAGTTAAGGGCAACCAAGGAGTCCTAAGTCCAATTCTTGTGAGGACACGTGGACAAAGGCCTTGATCCTAGGCCTCTCCCAGCATTTATTATCTTGTGAAGAAGGGGGTTGGCTAAGGGATGAGTGATAGTGAGGATGGTGGGAATTAGTGAGTAACATCTGCTGGCTGGCCAGGTGCAAGATTGGCAACTCTGTAAATTGTAGAGACAGAGATATGCAGAAGGATCAATTTACATAATCCAATTAAGGTAGCAGTGTTACAATGCTTAGAGCCAACTGAAGAGAGAAGGAAATACCCTAGCCCACTTTTTACATATCATTATAAGGAAATGAGTCTCCAAATAATCAAAGTCACAGTAATAGTTTTGGATTCATAGGGAGTCACTGGAGTTGTCTCCCACACCATGTAACAAGCACCTTTGATCAAGAAAGAACAGGGCCGGGACCCCTAATGTTCCCACTACCCACCCCTGTCCTAACATCTATCAACACAGATTAGCTTTGCTCTCTTTATATTTTAAATAAATTAAATCTCTTGTTAATTCTTCAGGAAGAGATGAAAACAAACCCTTCAAGCACTAAAAGGTGGGCTCTTCCCCAGCACACAGATGAAGTGTTGATGTTTTAATGAGCAGGGACTTGTGTGGTACCTACTTCCCAACAGGATGTGCGTGGGGGTTGTTCATTCTCCCCACTCTTTCTTTCTCTTTGTGTCTCTGTCTCTGTGTAGATTCATGGGTTTCTTGGCAGATTTATACATGCACATAATATACTTTAATCATTCCCCCACCAATCCCCCTGGTTTCATATGTGAGTTTTTCTTTTGAGTTTCTTTTGCTTTTTTTTTTTTTTTTGCAATAAGTTCTTTACTGCACAGAAAGGATTGTTCTTAGGGAGTTGGTGATTTGGCTGCTGGAACAAAAGATAGTGACAAGGACAGAGAATAGTTTGTTTCTAATTGTGCCCCTCATTAACTAAAGCCACAGCATGGCTTTAACATTTAATTTCTATTTATTTATTTTGAGATGAGGTCTTGCTTTTTGTCAAAGCTGGTCCTGAATTCCTAGGCTCCAGTGACTCTCCTACCTCAGCCTTCTGAGTGGCTGGGGCCACAGGTGTGCTGCTTTCTTATTTAAAAACTGTTCTAGGGGCTGGGGATTTATCTCAGCAGAGGCCTAAGTGCCTGCCTTGCAAGTGCATGGTTGTGAGTTTGATCCCCGGAAACGATAAAATAAAAACAAAACCAAAAACTGTTCTGTATATCCCTCATCTGCTGCTGAATGTGGCATATTAAAAGATCATATAGTAAAAATCAGGTCCAGGTAATAGTATAACCAAAGCATCATAGCATAACATTTTTACATGTTTACCAAAAGCTATTTAAAATCAAATTTCTGTGATTTGAGACATGCTTTTGGCTGAACTGTATAGATGATAAATGTTGCAAGTCAAACCTGAGGGAACCTAAAAGCTTCTCCATAAATTTATCAGCAGTAATGTACTAAAAATAACAGAGAAGGCAGCCAAGTCCTGGCCACTGCTCTGTGCTTGGGGGAAGTTGGGACTGCAGCACCAACTCTGGGCTCAGCCACAATATCGGTGAGGACTCGGGGATATCCTTGTGGCCATCTAGTGATGTTAAAATGCAAAGATTGGGAGCACAGCTCCCAGCAGACAGGAGCCAAGGACAAGCTGTAGTGCTGTCAGGGGCCAGGGAGTCTTTACCTTGGGACTGCGCCGCCCCGAGAGTTCTGAGCAGACTGAGAAGCCAGTTTGGAATAGGCACTCCGAGGAACACAGATTGAGTAAGGCACCAAAGTAGGAAGCCATTCCACAGCACAGAGATGATATAGAAGTGCGAAAAATACCTGCAAAAGGAAAAGGAGTTAGATAGTCACTAAGGCAGAATGGTGTTAAGCTCTCACACAGGAAGATTATTTCTAGTTCGTCTACTCCCAGTCCCCAACCCAAAGTACAGTTTAGCTTTTAAAAAGAACTTGAATCCTTCAGTTGTTCAGATGTTTAAAATTTCCTTGTTAATGATAGTACCAGTTAGCTTGCAGAAAAAAGAGGCCCGTCTGAGATTAACAAGAAGGCAAGCGATCTTATTAACTTAGCCTGAGGGTCAGGTGACAAACTCTCTTATCTCTGGTACTAGAATTGGGCTCAAGTTCCCAAAAAAGGAGGCCATAGGGTCTTGCAAAGAGAATCTAGATTGTGCTAACATAAGCTAAAGCTGAGAAAACTTCTGAGCCTTGAGCCAGTACCGCAGTAATAATCATAGAACTGCATAAGATTTGCACAGCCTTAGACACATGCTAGAAGAAACCTTAAAGGTTTTGACTCCAGTATTTTTCTGAATTATGTTGACCTAAACATAATGACATATGTTTCAATAACAGAAGTATCATTAATCATAAGTAGAAACGCCTTATATCGCTCAGGTAAGTGTAGAGGCCATTTTGCAATGAACACATTTACAAACCAAATATAAATACAACCACAAAACCAGTAAAATGAAATTAGCCTTGTTAATGTGAAAGAAGCTGACTTGTTAAAATGAAGTCACCTAATAGCACACAAGAACCTCACCTGTTCTTTTGATGGCCCCTTCCCTACACCTTTCCTACTACTGGCTGAGTATTTCTTACACTAAACGCTTAGGATCATGTGTCTCAGATCGTGCATTTTTTTTCAGAATTTGGACTATTTGCATATAAATTAATAGATAGGTTAGGGATAGAACCCCAGTCTTAAGCACTTCATTTATGTCACAAGCACTTTATGTACATATGCTGAAGATAATTTTATACAGAATTTTTTTTAGCACTCTTGCATTTTGACTGTGATTTATCATATGAATCCCAGTGTGGAATTTTTTTTCCTACTTGGGGCATTATGTAAGCATGCAAAAAGTTTTGGATACTGGAGCATTTGGATTTTTGGGTTAGCTTGCATTTTTCCTCTATGTAAATTAATTCAAAACCTTTTGGATTCTACTAGGTATTGAATCACGAAGCTTTCCATGGTCTTGCATGCATCATTATTAACCCTCTCCTTCTTTTCTCTTTGGTCTATGAAGAGTACAACCTGGAACCAAAACAGGATTAGCCATCAGCTCAGGGGCTCCTCCAGCTAGGCCAGTTATTTGCTCACAGCTTCCCAGACCTCACTCATAAACCCAGTCTGACAAACCTGACCTAGTCTGATCATTCCATGGCAACTTGCTTCATTCTCCCCACTTTTCAGCAAATTCTGGTGTTGGATCTACCCTCTCTAGTCACATGGGACTAGATAAAGTTTAATCCTACACAGAGGTTTGAAACCAGGTAGAGAGGGTCACGCTATTATGTATGCCTAAAGGCCTAGTTCTCTCCAAAGTTCATGCAGCAGGTCAATCAGCACCCTGGCTGCCATCTTCTGTCACTTTCTGGGTCTTCCTTATGACACCCTTCTTGGCCAGGTGTGGCCAGTGGAAGGTCAAGGAAAGGGGAGGCTTCTAAGAAACAACTTCCAGCCTGGCTGCTTTGCTGCCTTCCCTTTCCCCCCAGTATTGATGAAGCACTTGGGAGATGGTGGGAATGTGACAGGGAGCTGACCAGATCCCTGCCTTGGTGGAATTCACTTTCCTTGGAGAATCAGGAAGCCCATGAACAAGCCTGCCACACCTAGCATAAGGTGGAGTGGAAGCACAGGGAGGTACAGAGGTTGTTCTGGATGGTGGCCAGGGGACACCTGCCAGAGGGATGATCTTTCTGGATTTCTGGGGGAAGAGCTTTCTGGTCAGAGATGATTGCAGAGGCACCAAAGCAGGTGCATACTGGTGGTGATCAAGGCCAGCGAAAGGCTCCAGTGTGGCTGGGGGGCCTGGCCACAGGGGAGGGAGGCAGGAGACAGAGCTGCAGGGCCTTGCAGGATGGCTTTTAGTGGGGAGCTACCTCAGTGTGGAGAGCTACCTCAGTGTGGAGAGTGGGCAGCACTGAGGCAACAATGAACATCCATCTGGCTGAAGGACAGTTCTGGAGATGGACAATGACAATGGGAATAAACTTGAAGCCCCAAAACTGTACTCTCAGAAGACGTTACTGAGGTTTACACCTTGCATGTTTTCACACAGTAAAAGTAAAGCACTTTAAAAAGTAGATACATATTAATTTGATTAAGTTTAAATTAAAAAAAACCTCTGATGACTAGGTAGAGAAGAGTCTAGCATGGCATAGGGATGTGGAATGGATCCTACAGTTAATATTATTACTGAATTTCATCTTCACAACGATCTCATGCTTATGTTATCTTCATGTGGCAGATGAGAAAACTAAGACTCAGAGACATTAAATTGCTTACTAAAGGTCACAGAATACTTCCAGTGATTTGAGATCAAATTACATCACTGCACTTTCATAGTAGGCTTGGCTTACCTGGACCTTACCAGAGTTTGGGATGTTGATTTTTTAGAAGCAGGGTTCAAGTACCACTCACACTACCAGTCCTGTACCAGGGGGCATGTGACCTGTCCTGTGCCTGAGTCTGTGTGCCTGTGAATGACAATGACATTTTCCTCATAGGTGTACCATGAGGACTAAAAGAGCAAAGGTGATGCTGCACGTGACAGTCACTATCTCCATGCTGGCACTTAGGGGTGGCTACTGTGACTAACAAACTACTAAGAGCTCTTCTACATGCCCCTTGGCCAGCAGAACGCTGGTTTTACTTTCTGACTATAAGCACATTGTCAATGGAGGCCCTGAATATACAGGGAAAAGGAGGCTCCGCTCTCACCTCCACCCAGTTCTGTCCCCCTATTCAATGTAAAGGGGTACAAACTCTAGAATGACAGTAATATATTTTGTTTTTTGGAGTCGTTTCCATTTTAATGCAAATACTTTTTTTTTCCGTCCCAATAAAAATGTGTTTCATTCTTGGCCTTAATTTGTGGTACGTTCTTTAGTACTTCAGAAATATTTAAATTTAGAGAAAATGAACAATAACCATCTGTTAGCACTTGAATACCATGGGAGGCTCTACTCTAGGATTCCAGAAAACAAAAAAGGTGTGCATTACTTCACAATACAATCGAAATTTCAGGAAGTCAGAAGAGTAGCAGTTGTTACAGGAATAAGTAAGGTCCCAGGTGCTCCCTTGGCTGGCACACACTGACACACTTGAGTACTAATGGAGAGACAGAGAAATGCGCGGATGATTTTATTTTATTTTTTGGTGGTGAGAGGAGTACCAGGGACCAAACTCATGACCTTGTGCTTGCCAAGCAAGCACTTGTGCCACTGAGCTAAATCCCTAGCCCCATGGGACTGATTTTGAATTGCTCTTGAATCCAGGGATGCTAGTTCCCTTTCCACAACTTAGAAAATACATTTCTGTAAAGTAGGAGACCACATCCTGCAGGGATTTTTATTTAAAAAGAGCCTTTAAGGAATAGGTTGGGCCAGTGTCTTACATATTTACTTTTCTTCCCCAGCGCCTTATTCTTTACTGCTCCTCAGAATGACAGTTTTTCCTCCTAATGTTAACCTGACAGATCTTTCTCTCACAGCAAGATGACACATGCCTGTAATCCCCTTAATGAGAAAGCTGAGGCAGGAGACTGCCTTGAGTTCAGAGAGAGCCTTAACAAAAAAACCCAGAGAGAACTGTCAAAACAAAACAACAACAGAAAAACCACTATTGGGTTTTTATCCAGGTGCCTTTACCCTTAGTCCCTTTGCTGTCTGTAAACACAGGACCAGCTTGTTGTTTAAAATTCCATAGTTTTTCCACCGCTGGAAACTCTACCCATGGCCTTGAGCACATTTAGAGGTAGCTTACTCTACCAGCAAGCTAAACCTTTAAAGGTGTTTTTATTTATTTTTTAAATCGGTACCAGGGATGGAACTCATGACCACACGCTTGCAAGGCAGGCACTTATGCCGCTGAGCTAAAGCCCCAGCCCCTTTAAAGGTGTTTTTAATAACTCTGATGTTTAACGCAACAGAAACTGTTTGATTTCAACTGATTTCTAAACGCCAATTTAGGGTGCATCTCAAAGACAGAAACACGCCGCTCTATTTTTACTATGAAAAATAGTGTTCGACTCTTCCCATCTCTGTCCTGAATTCAAAGTAAAAAAAAGAAAAAAAATTGTTAAAGAGTTTTCGCAATCTCTGATTGATTGATTGAATCTCTGAACGACTTCTTTTGGACCAAGCAATTTAATCTCTCATGAAATCTGGTGAAAGCTAAATGGATCGAGGGCTGCCTAAGACATGCCACTCTGGGCCGCCCGCGCAGCCCACGGAGGTGGCATCCGTGTGACACCCTCGTCGCCTGCTTTGTCCTGTGCGGGGTCGGGGAGGCAAACGCGGGAACCGGGTGCCAAGCGCGGACCTAATCAATTCCAGGCACCTCGGGTCGGACTGCGAGCCCCTACCTAGAGAGTGCAGGGGCGGGGAATTCGGGGCAGAGGGCCAGTCTGTCGCCCGGGTCCAGGCCTAACCTTGGCCGTGCTACTTCCGCGGGGGAGAGAGGCTCCGAGCGCCGCGCGGTCGGAGCCCGCGCCGCAGGCTTGCGGTCTGCACCCCCAGGTCCGCGGATGCCTCTGCTGCCCCCTGCCGGCCTCGCGGAGCGGGGACCCCGGGGTTACCTCTTGGGGACATCAAAAGCGCGGTAGGCGGCCGGGCGCGCCGGCCCCGCCAGCTTGGTCTTCCCGTAGCGGATGAGGTCCTGGAAGAGTGCGCACTCCGGCAGCAGGCGGGGCGGCGCGAGCTGCAGCAGCAGGGGCAGCAGGAAGGCGGCGGCCAGCCCGAGCCACACGGCGCGCAGCGGGCTCAGCACCCACACTGCAGACCCCGCCCCGGGAGCCATGGCGGCCGCAGAGCCCAGCCAGCGCAGCCCGCCAGGCCCGCCGCTCCCTCTGCCGGGCGGGTTGTCGGCAACGCGCGGGGCGGGGACGCGCGTGGGGCGGGGACACGCCGGCTCCGCCCAGGGCCCGCCTCCGAGCGCGCGCGCTCTCAAGCCTCCGGCGCCAAGGCCACAAGGGCTACCACGGGTCTTTGGCTGTGGCTAAGCACATCAGCAGGAGCCACCCGGACCGCGTCCGTGCAGTTCTTCATCCTGGGGTGGTTTGCCAGGGGAAAAGCAGAAGCACACCTAACCGTTCCACTTTGATGTGAGCTGTATTGAGGCGCACTAGCATGTTAGAGTATCATAGAGCCCCTGCAGGATAGGTATGAAGACGGGAAGCACGAGCGACCCTCTGTGAGAACGAAAAAGTAAAAACAAAGTTGACAATAAATACATAGGGTTGCAAACAGCTGTTAGTATGAACGTGTCCATGTCTGGACCAAGAAGGACACAAAAATGCTTACGTGTTGTGGCATGTTGGGAACGTGTATTATGTAGAACGTGTAAAGTGGAAAATCAGAATTGCACATGATAAAAAAAAAAGTTGGGAGAACCATGCGTGGTGCACACACTTGCAATGCCAGCACTTGGGAGGCTGACACAGGAGGATGGAGAGCTGGAGGCTGACGTGGGGTACAGAATGAAGCTCTGTCTCAAAACAGCAAAATCAAATGGAACAGCAACAGAAAAGCCCCAAATAAAAACAAAAACGTAGGGCTCTAACCATTGTACTTAAGCTGTCATCTTCACTAGAGCTCCAGCCCTTGAGGCCAAGTTAGCTTGATCAGCTATTTCTTTTGATGGCTGCCCCTTGTACTGGCAACGCTATTTCTTGACTCACCAGTTTTGAACAGTATTGATTGTCACTCTAAATGAAAAGATAGCTCTTTTATATACTTTTAAAATCTTTAAAATGTTGATTTCCAAAAATATTAGTGTATGCCTACTGGATGGCAGGCACCATTGTGGACATTAAGGGTAGAGAGGATTACATGACAATTGGCATTGGTTATCTGAGCCTGCAGTCTTAAGGAGAGAGGATGGGGTCAGGCAGCCAGCTTCTCACCCTTACCCCAGTGGGATATCTCTTGTGCAGGCTAAATATGCATCAGGGAACTATGTGGGCCAGATAGTGGGACTGGAAAGATCTTTTGAATGTTTTCTTTTTTTCTCTTGTTTTTGTTTTTGGCACTGCGGATTAAGCCCAGGACCTCACACATGCTGGACAAGTGGCCTATCACTACACTCCCAGATTCCTTTAAAAGGTGAATGTGCAGGGTTTTAGAGCCTTGCTTTTTTGTTCAAGGATACCTAAGGTTTCACAGCTAGGTGGGAAGAGGTGGTCGAATGGGCATTCCATCTAGGGCAGTGATGATAAACCTTTTGGGTACTAAACTACAACCCCAAACCCACTTATTTATCGCAAAATGCTACCATTGCAAGTAAACCTGAATACTGAGGTTTTAGTTTAGAAAAAAACAACTCAGACATTAGCATCTTTTGTCTTAAAAGAAAAATATAATAATGCATTTGCCATAGGTTTGCCACTACTGATGAAGGGCAAAGAGGGCTTCCTGTGTGATTCATGATCTCTTCTACAGAGTCACCCTTTGCTGTTTCTTTATTGTTCTTGGGTGAACTCCATCAAAAGGCAACTGAGAAATCACTTGTCAATGCAATGTAAGGACCAAGTGTGCTGGACAGAAGGTTCTCTTATAGTTATGTCACCTGAAGAAAGATTCAAAACAAAACGGTGTGTGTGTGTGTGCCTGTGTGTATTGGAAACAGGAAAAGTTGAGGCTAGAGGTACAGTTATCCCTTACGTTTTTTGGCTTGAACTTTAATTAGAATGCACAGTTTATATCCAGAGAGACTCCATAGGGTATCGAGGCACCAACAGGATTGTGGCTGAACAGGACACTGTAATTCCAATCCAACTGAGAGCATTTGTAAATGTTTAAATACTTACAACAGTGAGTTATTTCCAATATTGAAAACCAGGCTAAAGTCTGTTAGAATGATCATTGCCAGTAAGTGTTAGCCAACACTTTGGTCTTCAAGTAATTAGCACCAGTATGTGGCAGTAACATTCAGACCCAAAACTTTGAATTCAGCCTTGATTCCTGTCTTTCTCTCAAGGGTTCTGCATAATATGTCAGTAAACCCTGGTTGTTCTACCTTCCAAATATGAATCCTTATTAAATCACCCTTAGAGTCATACTGAAGGCCCCAAGCCATATCATTGCATAAGAAAAGTAAAAAGTATGAAGTTTGCAAAATAAGCAAAATTATCACTATTTGAAGATAATACTAAACTCTAATAATAGAAACTCAATAGGGTCTCCAGATAAGCTACTGGGACTAATAGAGGAGTTTCGTGAGTTGTCAGAGGCAAAAACCAATTTATATATATTGATTATACCTATGTGCTTATATTACTGGGAAGACAAGACCTTCGCTTCCTTGGTCTTCAGTTCTCTGTGCCCTTGATAAAGGAATTCAATCAAGACACACAGGTGACTATGTTGAAATACGAACAAGATTTATTGTAAAGTAGATAAAGAGTTACTCCTTCAAGCAAGAAGGCAGAGTACCATGAAGGCACCTGTGCCAAGTGTGAGGAACAAAAAGTTACTTTTAGAGCTTGGGGAACAATGATAATTATCACTGTTTTATTTATGCATTGTCCATACTTATTGACATTTCTCTTAGCAGTTACTTTGGAACGTCAGTATCTCAAAAATGTCTTCCTTATTCCTTTCAGGTGGTCAGTATTCGGTCAGGGGCCTTTATCATAGACTCTAGATCAGGTCTCAGCCCAAGGAGGGAGGGTCTTTAAAGAATGCTCCCTCTTATGATATCACTGGGTGCAGGTCATGACACCCACGAATATTGTATGGTTTGGAAATAGGTGGTCAGGTGGCTGGGTGTAGGAAGGAAAAATATGTACCATGTAACATTCACATCGTACCCTGTAGGATCACTTTTGTCTGAGACCTAACAAATGACTATAAATATATTATACATTGAAGTCTTTGCTTCTTTACTTACCTGTAACTGACAAAGCATACTATTTTGGATGCCCTTCTCCTTTGTCTTCAGGGCCAGTAATGTTTAACTACCTAAGATTTCCACTTTCAAGAACTGAGACCCTGAAATCATTTAGGATATTGGAATACATTCAAGTTTTGACTACTTTTTTACTGAGAGTGGCATTGCAAAGAGGGATTTAGGTCTTCACTCTTGCTGACTTTCAGGCTTAGTAGATAGATCATGGGTTCTGATATATCTGGTTGGACTAGAAGGGCACAGGACCATCTGAAGATGGATTGACTATAGAAAAGAAGTTTAAGAAACAGCTTATTAGGGGATTTAGCTCAGTGGCTTAAGTGCCTGTCTTGCAAGTGTGAGGTTGTGGATCCCTGATACCAAAAACAAAACAAAACCAAAAAGAAACAGTTTATTATACAGCATATGGTCCAAATAGAAGATTGTAAAAACAAAGACTGTAATTGTTATGAACCATTTTCACCAAATTGATTCAGGAAGCCAAACCCATCTTTTCCCCAAAACTTGGATTGGGATCTGACATGGCCCAGACTTCTTGTTTTAACGCTGCAAGGCAGATTGCCATGTCCTGTGTTGCTCTCAAAGTTCCTGGGGGGAAGGATGGTGAGAGAATGGAGAAATAAAGATAAGAGACAGCACAGAAAGCTGAGGTCAGGTGGAGCCCTCTCTCTGGGTGGGAGGAAAGGAACTGCTCACCACTGCAATGCATTTATACAGTTAGAAAGTTGAGGTCAGGCGAAACTATTTTGCCTAACAACTAGCTCACCTCTGACCCCTCCCCCATTCTTGGGGCTAGAACACATGTTCATCTGGGGTGCTCTGTGTTCTCAGGGTGTTTCTTGGGCACTTTGTGCCCTCAGCTCTGCACAGGTGAACAGGTCACTAGCTCAGCTACTCCTGACAGCAGGTTAGGGGCAAAACGGCCACCAGAAGCAAATCAACAAAGGGATAGCAATGGAGTTACTTATAACCATTTTTTTTTTTTTTTGCAGTACCTGGGATTGAACTCATGACCTCGCACTTGCCAGGCAGGTGCTTATGCCACTGAGCTAAATCCCCGGCCCCTTATAACCAGTTTTATAAGTGCTCTTACATAGGCACCACCCAGTAAGATCCTGTATTCCTGGGAAGCACAAATGAGCAGAAGGGTAATTATCATAAAGGTTCTGATTAGAAGAGCACTCAAGGTACATGCAGGCCTCTGTTGGTGGACAGGGCAGGGATGGTGAGAGCTTTACTTAGCTGAAATATGGCTGAACAGGTATTTTAAGCCTCCCAGTGGCTGGCTTTTCAGGATGGTAGTGTTCCTGGAAAGGTTTTTCCCTTGTAAAATTTGACTTAAAAATGATGGATCCAGCTGGAAATTCCTGGAAATTTGACAGCTGTTGAAGGAGGAAATACAGAGAAAGGGACTTTCCAAGGAGGAGATAATTGTTGACTTTGTGTTCCCTCCCTATAGATTTTAGTGAGGACAAGTGTTTCAGCTTGATAGATCTTTGAGGCTCTAGGGATGCTTGTGACAACTATAATCCATATTCTCATGTTGTCTATTGAAAAATATTTAGTATATAGATACATAATGGGCTAGAGATTGAGGTTCTAGTAGGAAGTCAGTATATAAGAAAGGGGAACCAGGTAGGACTTCAAATAGCTAAGGCCCAGCCTTTAAGAGATCTTAATACTGCTATTGGTAGAATTACCTTCTACAAGAAGTGTGTGTTTCTTGACAACTTCTTCATGCAAAGTCTGAAAGTTTGGTTGGCCCATTCTACCTTATGTGAAGACTGAGGCCTGCAAGGATAGAAATGGTATGTAATTCCCAGGACTTTGGACAAGTCATGTCTGTGGAAAACAAAGGATGAGCCATTGTCACTTTGAAGTTCAAGTCTGGGGATAATCTCTTGGAGAAGTGCTTTGGACACTTCTGTAGCCCTTTCAAACCTAGTTGGAAAAGCTATATAGCATAGATTAAAAAAAAAAACAACCTAGTAGGTATTTAAGTCCTTGGAAAGCAGGCAACTGAGTCTAATCAGTTCACCAATCCTCACCTGGTGCTGTGGTCAGGAATTGCAAGAATGATTATACACAGGACACGGAATTTATAATATTTTATGATGGTCACCCAGAGTTAAATACAAGAAAGTGAAGGAAATCTCTCCACAACCCTAAAGACCTAGAAAATCCAGCCAAGGACCTGGATCCCACAGTAATGTCGTGCATGAGTCCAGCTGAAGACATAGAGCCCATGATAATGCCTTCCATGAGTCCAACTGGAGGTCTAGAGCCCACAACAAGGACTCATGCAACTCTGTTTTATGGATCTTCACTGGGAAGGCCCAAAGGTCAGTGGTGGAAGCTAGAAAGTCTATGCCAGCGGGGTGAAGGATCTATGCCAGTAAGTTGAGAGTTCTGTACTAGAGCCTAGAAGTGATGCTCAAAATAAGGACAAGGGCTTCCCTGAAAAGCATCATAACCATCCTCAGCTACAGTGAGGTCCTGAGCTCCTCCAACGATGAGAACAGCTGAGTACATATCAGGAAGCCAGTGTGACACCTCCTGGAGATTAAACAGCACACATCTTCCCCTCTTGAGCCCAGAAGCCATGCATAAGGACTACAGCTCCCCCAAAGTGAACTGCAGCCATTCTCAGCAACAAGGTCCAGAGCTCCTCCAATAATAATGGCTGAATTCACATCAGGGAAGAAGCTCCACAAGCTTCTTCAGGAGAACCAACAGCTCCAAATAACAACATTTAGGAGAACCCACAACACCACACTCTCCCTCGCCACATCTCCTTTTATGCTGGCAAGAGTCCTCAGGTGGGCCATCTATGCTTGGCACCACACTTATTTAATTCAGCTGGTGTTAAGTTGCCCACCAGTTTTTAATCTGTAACACCTGGGTATCGTCCATGCCTGTGAGCTGTAGCTACTAAGAGAAGGGGCTTAGATCCTTGGGGATTGTTGAGAGTACATAAAGAACAGGCTTGTGAGATCTGGTCAGTAGTCCTATAAAGCTCTATGCTACTGAAGACTTATTTGTATACCTAGTATACTCACTCTCTGCTTAAATGACAGCAGTTGTGCAATTTCATAATAGTTTTCCATTGTCCTGATTGAGGAAGATTGGGGAGATTTCTTGATCTGAGCCGCGTATCTGGCTCCTGAGTATAATTGTGGACCAGGGCCCAAGTGACCTCCAGAGTATAAATAGGAGATGAAAGATTATAAACTTTTGTGGGGATTAGAGGCATGTAGGCTCAGGATATTGAGATGCTTGCTTAGCTGCTGCATCAGCTCTTTGGTTTTCTAGCATTTCCTCCTGGGTTCCTGACTGATTGCCTTTACATTGAGTCACGGCTATTTCAGCTGGCAAATGGATAACTTCTAATATGCCTAATATTTGAAGCCCGTATTTTATAGGACTGTCCTTGGCATTTGAGGTGGCCTCTGTGAGGTAGTAGCAAGCATGTGTAGCAATGGAGAAGTATGTTTGGAATCAGTGTACAACATGGCTTTTTTTTTTGTTTACTGCATTCTCAAGCATGAATCAAAATAATTAATTCAACCTTTTATGTTGATGTTGTGGTACACAAAGTCTACCCCTCAGGGATATCTGTAAGAGAAATTGAGACAAGCATGGGCAACTTTAGCATTATTTCCCTTCTGATTATATGAACTGAACTTTAGAGTGAGGAGCAGAGTACAGGGTCAGGCAAAGAACATCTATGAAGAATTACTTCAGGATTATCAAGTAATTAGGGCTTGGTAACAGAACAGATGAAAGCCAATGAGATCCTTCAAGCTCTGAAAGGGAAGTCACTTGTTAGGAGTGTAGACTAAGAGAGAAGAGCCCAAGGATTCTTCCACTGAAAGAACCAAAGGAGCTGCTGCCGTGATGTATCCTGGCCATCTGTGGGTCACTGTGTCCAGCTATGTTGGTAAACATCTTTCTGGGCTTTGAACAGGCCCTAAAGCCTGGGTAGGGACCCCTGAAGCCACACCTTTGTGCTTGGTTACCTATAACGAAAGAGTTGTCAGGTTGTGGTAGTCCCAAGGCAGGGCCTTGAGGAGAGAGGATTTTAATTTATCATAGCATTGCTCGTTTCTACTTGTAGGATAGGGGTTAATTTTTTTTTTCTTTTACAGAATTGTACAGGGGCTCAGCCATTAGGCTATACCCAGGGGTCCATAACCTGTTAATCCTCAGAAACCATGAAGTTGCTTTCTGATGCTAGGGGTCAGAAGGGCTTTGATATCCTGTGTATGCTCTGCTGAAAAAGGGGACCTGGGGTTAAAACAGACCCTAAATAATGCTCTGCTGAAAAAGGGGAACTGGGGTTAAAACAAACCCTAAATAATGTATCCTTTGAGATAGTAACTGGGCCTTGGGATTTGAGACTCAATATCCCCTTCCAGGTTAGGAAAATTAAAGTCTGAATCAAATAATCTCAGGCCTGAGTTAGGGAAGGAAAACACATAAGACCATTTACATATAGTGTACCCCCATTCGTTATGATTAGGTCAGTTAAATCCCTGGCTAAAGTGTGTCCCAAACCATGGGAACTCTCCCTAAATCCTTGGGGAAAGACCATGTAGGTTTGCTCCAACTCAGTTCTTAAGTCCACTGAAAGGCAAAAAGGAATTGGGACTCAGGAATTACTAGAACGCAAAACAACACATTGTTAAGGTCTAGGACTGTGAACCATTGAGTAAGGAATCTGGTCAAGCAGAATATATGGGCTATGGGTTACTGGATGAACAGGAATATAGTAAATTTTGTTTTCAGTATGGGGATCACTCACTAAATGGTTATCACCATTGGGCTTCTTGACAGATAAAATTGGGGTATTAAAAAGTGACTGACAAAGCACTACAAGCCCATAGTGAAGGAACTTACTTATTAAGGGTTGTAGCTCAGCCTTCAGGCCAAAGAAAATACTACTCACAGTATGGGAAGCAATGAGAATCTTTTAGCTTAATCACTACAGGTGTAGAAGTAATAACCCTTCAAGACATGTCCCTGGCCCATACCTGGGACTTAATAGGAAGTTCAATAAGGATAAAGTTATTGTCAGCATTTCTAGGCGAGGGAACCACTGTGGTAATCACAGGGCTATCAGGTGAGCTAAAAATAATTTGAGACCCCATTTTAGTTAATAAGTCTTGGACCAGCAAAGGACCAGAACATTCAGGCATTGCTGAAAGAGCATGGATAAAGAGAAAATTATTCTATAAGCAACACAGGGGAGGAATAAGGGTTTAGTCACCAAAGTTCTGTTCATAGTCCAACAAGTGTTGGAGGTTAGTTGTTTGGAGTAGGAGATAGAACAGAATAAGGGGCCCCTACTATCAAGGAGGAAGCTTAAGGATTTACTTGCAATATCAAATGTTACTTGAAGCTGCATCCTACTCATGATGGTAGTCAAGCTGGGGACCAGTAGGAGACTGGGGCCTCCCCATTCCAGGGGAAACATCTGGATTGGGGTTTCTTCAGTCTGCAAGACAGTAACCCTCACAGTGTCCTATTTTACCACATTTAGGGCAGGGTGACTTAGGAGATTGACCTACTTTAGGACAGTCTTTTTTCCAGGAGTCTGCTTGCTGACAGACATGATATTTAATAGTCAGCTTCCTTGGGGAAGGAACCAGCAAATAACATTTGGTTGTAATTCAGCAAGAAGCTCCATATGTACTTTGTATTGGGAGCCTGGTCCAGACCTCACTGAGAGGTCTGGAGGAGTTTATATTTGTAATCCCAGGGAAAAGTTATTGGAATTCTAATAAGCAAATTTCAATCTACCACTGCCAGTGCAACTCACAGAGAGAATAAAGAGATGAAGACATCTCTATAGTTGTGGGGAGCCAAAGGGGTCCTAAGTCCAGTTGGAACAATGGCTAACTGGAACAAAGGCCATAACCCAGGGCCAAACCAGGATTTTATTAATTTGTAAAGAGGGGGGTGGCTTGGGGTAGAGTGACTGGGAGAATGATGGGAAGTAGGTGAGTACTGTGAGCTGGGCTAGGTAAGAGAAACAATGATAATACGCAGAGAGAGGTATGCAGAAAGAGTACCAGATTCCAGAAAGAGGTGACCTTTAAATTTGGAGGAATCTTCATAACACAGTTTGAGGAAGTATCTTGTGTTTTTGATTGGTTGCCTCAGATTTGATGCCTGGCCTTTATACCCTGCAACATCATGGCCCCTTTCTCAAGGCTCAATCCTGGCTGACAGTGTAGCATCTCTTGGGCTAGCTCATGATTAGTAACAGGAGCTATAGACAGGGCTCACAGACCTGTTGCATTGCTTCAAAGGTTGCACATCAGTGCCTGGCTAGATCTATTTGCATTCCTTAAAGCCAGTTGAGGAGGCAGAGCATTTTCCTAGCCAGCTCTGTGCATATTAATACACAGAAGGTGGGCAAGGGTCAGCCAACATGGAGACAAATGTTCTTCTTTAGGGAGAGCCTTCCAGTGGTCCTCCACACTTTGTCCTCTTGTTTTCACTTAATCCTAGCAACAAGAAAAAAATAGCTGAAATGGTGCCTCTCACTAAATGATGCGCTAGCGTATCTTCTGTCAAATATCTGTAGGAAAGTGGGGGCTGATGTTTATTTTCCAATGCACAGACTGACATAACTGGAGAATAGTCACTAGATGCATCTAAGAGGTGATGTAATAAAAGCCTACTGAGAATTATCATCTATAAGGAAAAAAATAAACATGGAGGAGTAAAGAGTCATCTTTTTTCTCTACTACTGTCTAAGGAGTGAGTGTAACATGCCTTGCTTGAGTGTCAGGTGTGTGTGGTCCATCAGTCTCTACCACTGACGTTTGGTGCTCTTTTTGTAATGATGGCCAACTCAGAAGGACTCTCATAAAATGATGCTCTAGTTTGTATCCTGTTAATTATCTCTAGAGTCAGGGACCTGACTATTTCCTAATGCATTAATTAATGTAAACTGTCTAATGTATGCCAAAAGATTACAGCAGTTTTTGGATCCCTTGGCCCATTAGCCAGGTTCAGTCAATAGTTTATACAGAAGCAAAAGCACATTCAAAGCAGGATTGTCACAGGAAAGTTATCAAAACCATTAACAGTGTGCCATTCTCTGACCAGATGCAGTGTTGCTCTCAAAAGTGGGAGAAAGGATAACAAATCCACAAAAGCCTAGGAAGAGATGCTGGTACATAGCCTAGGAAAAAGAACACAAGGGTGACCCTCATGAACACAACAGCCTGAAATATCACACTGACTGTGGATTCACTTACCTGAGGCACAAGGTCTCACATACACTGGAATAATTCCAAGCCTATACACTGCTGCAGCACATTTTCAATACATGAAAAATGGAAGTTCAATAGTCTTACTTTGAGAGAGTGAGAGCATGAGGATTCCAATTTTATCACTCAGTGAATCAGTGATCCAAGTCATCACAATAAAAAGACATCACCAGGGAGCTGGTTTCTTCACTTCTTTGACCCTTGGTTCTGTGTACTCTCGAAGAAAGGATTCAGTCAAGACACAGGTTGCCATGCTGAAGTACAGGTAGAATCTATTGTAAAGTAGATACAGAATTATACCTTAAGGAAGAAGGCAGAGTACCACAAAGACACATGCACAGAATGTGTGTTTGGATGCCTTTTTATTTTTTAATTTTTATTATTTATTTATTATTATTATTTTTTAAACTAGTAAAATGCCACAGAACACAATGGTACAAAGCCAATTGAGACAGTGTAGTGAAATTGGTACAGAACTTCACAGCAGGTTACCAGGATAACAGTAATTGGTACCGCAGTTTGTCTTGTTTTTTTTCACAATAATTGTTCTTTCAATCAGGTAAAGGAAAATCAAAGGAAATACAGAACATTATAGAACTTATCAAAACAGAATATCGAATAGAGCAATGCCATTAATCAGAATAAAGCAAAACAGTGATAAAAATATTTGACTTCAAAGAGATGATAGAAGGAAATCCCCCCTATTTGCTATATTGCATACAGTCAACCTTGTAAGAGATGCTCAGATCTCTGCCTCCCACTTGCTAACAGGGTAGGGGGAGGAATGGATGTTTGAATTGGTATAGCCTATACTTATATTTAGAGATCATGTTATAGCCTATGCCTATATTTAGAGATCATAATGTTCTTCCTTGTGTAACCATCCCTGTAAAGCTTGATTTTGTAAATTTAAATTGAGAAAACTGCCCTCCTGTTACTACCCACTGCTGTAAAACCCCTTCCCTTGCAGGGGTAACTTCCTGACTCCTGTAAACCAGACCTATTCCAAGAAACTAAGCAAACATTGCTTTTTATGGACACAAAAAGACCACCCAACCCCAACCCCCAACCCCCTTACAGTCTAATGCTTTATAAGCCCTTGCAATTCCCTGCTCGGTGTGCACTCTCCAGATTCTGCTCTGGGACAGTGCTGCTGCTGAGCTTAGCTAATAAAGTGCTTTTTAAAAAATGTATTTGAGTCTAACTGAATCCTTGACCAAAGCAGAATCTCAGCCCATGTGCTGGTAGGCTCACAGCCACTTACCAGGGTGGTGAGCTGGTTGCTTGGTTTCTGAGCACCCTAAGTTCCAACGTGGTGTGGATCTCAGGAGACGCTGATGGTTCTTGCCCTTGATTGGCCTTGGCTTTCAGGCCACAACCACTTACCAGGATGGTGAGCTGGTTGCTTTGTTTCCTAGTGCCCTAAGTTCCAACATGGCTCAGATTCAGGAGATGCTGATGGTTCTCGCCCTGGGGCGGCCCTGGCTTGCCAGGCCACAGCCACTTACCAGGGCATGGAGCTGGCTGCTTGGTTTCTGGATACCTTTTTATGCACGCAAAAGTTACTTCTGTGGTTCAGGGAACTGCGATGATTATCACTAATTTTTTTTTTTTTTTACATGAAGTACATGCTTATCAGCATTTCTCTTAGGGTTTATTTGGAATGTTGATATCTCAAGAATGTCTTTCTTGTTCCTTCTAGGTGGCCAGTGATCTTTTAGGGGCCTTAATCATGTAAGAATCTCAGCCCATAGAGGAAGGGTCTCTAAAGAATAGCTACTCTTTCTGATATAATTGGGTGCAGGTCACAGTGCTTAGGAATGCTGTATGCCTTGTTTTTCCACTAAATAGCCAGATGACCAGATACCAGGTAGAATGTTTACAACGTATAACATTAATATGTCCTTGTGCTCTGTGGGATTGCTTTAGGCCTGAGACCTAAGATTATAAATGCATTATATGTTGAAGTCTTTTTTCTTTTTAATTTTCTTTTTTTATTTTAAAAATAGTAAAATACAACCAAATGAGACAGAACAAAGGCAATCAAGACAATGCAGTGAAACTGATACAGAACTTCAGAGTAGGATACCAGGATAACAATAATAGGTACCATAATATATCTTGTTATCTTCATAATAGTTGTCCATTCAATCAGGTACAGCAAAATCAAACCAAAAACTGTAAAACCAATCAAAACAGAATAATGAATAGAGCAAAACAATTAATCAGAACAAAGCAAAACAATGGAAACAATATTGACCTTCAAAGACAAGATAGAAAGAAATCCCCCATATTTGCTATATCGCATACTGCCATCCTCCAAAGAGACACTAAGACCTCCGGCCCCAGGTCAGCATAATCAACCCAACAATAGAAGCATTTAGTTGCTTTATGTACCTTAGTTGCTATGAACTCCAGCTGACCTGGAAACCATCTAGTTGCTAAGGAGGGAGGGGCACAGGACCTTTGATTTTCAGCCTGTGGGAAGTCTTTGATTCTTTATTTAAACATAACTGTGAAAACATGCTCTTTTTGACCCATTCCTTTATCTTTCATTATTGTCTAACCACACCCTTTTGTTCTGCCCCCAATAATGTCTAATTTCTGCCTAACACTGGTAACAAACAGAACATAAATGTTTTAAAGATACAATTTACCATGGCATAAATTCCTTTTTTTTAAAATTTAATTTTATTTTTTATTTAAAGAGAAACAAAAGCATGTAAAGGTTAGAGATAATACAGAATTCCAAAAAAAAAGATAAACAATAAGAAATCACTAGTTAATAAATTACATATTGTCCTCTTAGAAATAGTTGTTCAAGTTACAAAATTAAAGCATGCAAAGTAGATAGTCAAACAGTGAGAGTGTAAACAGCTACGCATGCATGAATCTCTACATGTATTTCTATCCTTTCTGTATTAGAGGGAAAAACAAAACTTAGTAAGACAAAACAAAACAAATTCCTATAAAAGCATGAAACCAAAAAGTTGCATAAAACCACAGTACAAGGTGATCTACAATGATTACTATGTTGTTTCTTATTATCTTCAATAGAATGTCTATATCATCAGGCATAACTAATAGCAGTATAATTGAATAAAGCAGTAAATAACAATATTAGTAAAAATAAAACATTGTGGACAGTATAAAACTTCAAAGGCAAGTAATAATCAAACCATAGTGGATATCCTAGTGGATCTTGTCATCTTAAGTGCAGTTTCCTATACTCACAGACTTGATACTATCAATCATAAAAGCTTTGAATAAAATCTATCAATACAAAACAGCGATCCAACAAACCAGATTCCATTACAATCAGTCATGGTAAAACAGTATAGGTTTTACAGAGCTTTAGATTAAGTTAATAGGAAATTAAGGATGATTACCATACTATATCCTGTTATTTTTGGGATTGCTGTCTGTGCCCTCAAATCTAGTACAGGTAAGATGACTGGAACAGAATATGATACATCTAAGCAGAGTAGTGTGAGTAATGTGGATTTTAAATCCTGGTGCACTGTTAACAATGTAGTGTATCAAGGCCATCTATGTTAGAGATTCTAGTTATCCTTCTCTGCCTCATTTCTGCTATGCTATTTTTCTGCCTTTGTTTGTCTAGTTTTCTCTTTCATTCTACTGCCTGCCCCACTCATTGAGGCCTTTCTGCCACTGTTCCTAAAATCCTGGTATTTTTTTCTCTCTCTCTAGCATGTCCTTCAATATTCTCTACTGTAGGGTTAAATTGGTGGTCACAAACTCCCCCAGTTCCTCTTTGTCATGGAAGTATCTTGTTTCTCCATTAATTTCTAGTGACAGTTTTGCAGGGTACATCAATCTGGGCTGGAGGTTATTTTCTTTCAGGGCTTGGAATACTTCACTCCAAGCTCTTCTTGATCTGATGGTCTGTGTTGAGAAGTCAGCCATGATTCTGAAGGGCTTACCTTTATAGGTAATCTGTTTCTTTTCTCTGACAGCTTTTAATATTCTGTTTTTATATTGAATTTCTGGTATCTTGATTATTATATGTCTGGGTGTAGATCTGTTTTGGTTGTAGGTGGCTGGAGTTCGGTATGCCTCAAATAACCAAATGTCATTTTCTTTTCCCATGCTTGGGAAGTTTTCCTTAATTATTTCCATGAATAGCCTTTGTAATTCACCTGTATGTATTCCTGCTTCTTCTTTCACATTTCTTATTCTTAAATTGTAGATTCTCTTGTCATCTTCTAGCCTTCATATTGTTATTGCCTGTCTCCTTGTTGTTTTTAAGAGATCTTTCCTTTCATGATCCCACATTGCAAACTTGTCTTAAGTTTTGATAGTCTGTCCTTAGTTTCTTTTAAGGAGTTTTGCCAGCTTTCAATAGAGTTTTTAATTTCCTGGTAGTCTCTCTGAATCTTCTTCATGCATTCTACATTTTCTTTATATTCTTTATCAAATGTTTCTCTCCTTTTTTTGTGTTCCTCCCTTCTTCCATCTGTATTTTCCTGAGAGATGCTTCCTGAGAGCATTTCTTTTATTACTCTACTCATATCTTGCTTTACCTGATTTAATATTCCAGTTTTGAGCTTGTCTACAAGGTCCCGAAGATATCTCTTAATGTCCATTGAAGCCATGTCTGATGTTGCTTGTTTGCCACCCTCAGTCTCCTTTGTTTTTCCTTCTCCTGGATCAGGACTCTCAGGGTTCTAGGCTGGGGGCCTCCTCCTGCCTCTCTCTCCTGTCATAGCCCTGGCTTCCTCCACACAGGTTACAATGCAGGTCCCAGCCCCCTTCCCTGTTGGCCACAGTTCCTCCGAAGCACGCTGGCAAGGGAACTCTGCCCTCTCCTGCTTGCTCTTGTCACTGAGGTGTAAGAAGCGGCTGTGTTTGCCTGCCCCTCCCCACTGAACCAGCCAAACTTCAGGTGCCTTCACCTTGTCAGTGCTTGCTAGGCTCAGTGAATAGATTTGGGATGACTCATTGGGTCCTAGCCAGGTATGCGGCCCTGGCAAATCCAAGCAAATCCCACGAATCTGCTCTTGGGAGGGAGGAATCAACTGAGGACACTGTCGCCCCCAGTTTAGGCTCCTCCTGCCCAATTCCAACATGTCGCCCATTTGGTTGCGCCCTTCCCGTGGGGGGTATCTCATTCCCAGCACTGACTGTGGATTAATGAAGGTCCCTTTACCAGCACCACTCTCCATTGGGTTCACCAACCCCTGACTTCAGCGCTGCAGTGGTTCCTGTGAGTGGCGGCGGGAACGAGTTTGAGTGGCTCTGCCAGCTGCACGGATTCAGGCCTTTGCAATTTGGCAGGTCACCACAAATGAAAACTCTGTGTCCCGTAATTTTTAGCTGCTTCAGTTGTAGTCCCGAAGTATTTGATGAGCTTTTTTATGTTTTAATTTCTTCTTGTGTCAAGAGGATCCATCTCCCTCTGTCTGGGTCTCTCCAGGGTGTTTTATTCTGGCAAATGAATTGTTTCTCCTGGGAGACTTTGTATTTTGTTGCTCATTGATCGGCCATCTTGTCTTCTCTCCATGGCATAAATTCTTATGTGTCTAGAAATAAATCTAATAGAAGATGTTTAAGACTATGTCAAAGAACATAAATCATTGCTAATATTTAAACAATGTATTTAAAAAGGAAGAAAAAAAAAGAAGAGATATTTAGTTTCCAAACTGGATGACTCAGGATGGCTAAGATGACAACTTTCCCAAAATGATTTGTGAAATAAATACAAAATTAACCAAATGTGAACTTTTTGTTAAACTTAACAAGTTGATCCTCAAATTTATATGAAAGTAGGAAGGACTACATGTTGTCAAGACACTTTTAAAGATGAAGATGTTGAGACTTTTTGTAGGAGATATCAAGGCCAATGTGAAATACTGCAACTGCACAGGTACAGAAGCAGAGACAAATGGACAATGGAACATAATGGAGAGTCCAGAAACATATCTCCATGTGTATAATAACATGATGTATGTTTGAGGTTGTATGCAATATCCTTGTGGAGAGCATAAACTTTGCAATAAATAGAGCTAGAACAAACTCACAAACCCCAAGAGATGGAAATGGAGATGGAGACTGGATGGAGATGGAGATGGAGATGGAGATGGAGATAGGAGACAGAGAAATGAGACTTCTTCCTTCTTTCATTCATCCAAATAAGTTGTGGGCACATTAAAGACCTAATTTGAAAGGCAAAACAAAAATCTTCTAGTAGGCAATAGAGGAAATATTTTCATGGTAAGGAATTTGCCTTATTTGAGACATAAAAAGCAACTATAAGAAAATATCAATACATTTCAAAACATTAAAGTTTAAATCTCTGAATGAGGAGTTAGGAGTGAAATAATGCACAGAGTACAAAAATCTATTTGCTACATAAATAGATTTAATAGCATATATAAATAGCAATAAAAGATTAGTATCCTGAAATTGAAGAGAAGACAAATTACCCCCCCCCCATTAAAAGAAAAATGGGCAAAAGACTTATTGGGGATTTCCTTCATGTTTGAAAAAAATGACCAATCACATTAATAATTAGGGAATTGTAAACTAAAACCATAATTAAACATAACCTTGCATCGAATGGTTAAAATGAAACTAACTGAAATTCTGACAGTAAAGCTTTGGAGGACTCAGAACTATCAAACATTGCTGAATTGATTGTTGCATAAATTGTTGTAACCACTTTGAAAAACTGGCAAACATTAACTGGTAAAGGTGAAGACACTGTATCCCAGCATCTAGCCACTCCACTCCTTGGTGAATGTCAGGGAGATATACACTCCAGTGCACTGGGAAACACACAAGACTATCTACAGGACATTCACAAAATGCAAAACTGGAAACTGATAGGTTTTTCCTCTGTGTAGTAGAAAAGCAAAAGCAAAGAAAGGAAAAAAGAAAAAAGGCCTTTATTGAGGGCATGGGAGGGCTGCAGTAGACTGCAAGATCCCCTGGGAGCAGACAAAGAAGTCCAGTTTTTATTCAGTTTGACAAGGGATGGGGTTTGAAGGAGTGAACAGAGTGACATTTTGACAGATGATGAAAAGCCAGGAGTTCAATTTTCAGGCTTGGAAGAGGAACACGGAAGTCAGTGTTGAAGGGAGGTGCTGTCCAGCACCGTTTTGGGCAGGTGCCACGCTGAGCCTGGCAGCGCTCTAGAGGGGCAGAACCCATCAGAGACAACCAAAATGTCCATCAGTTACACAATGGATACATACAATGAGGCATAGTCATTCACTCTACTACTAGGGTAATTAAAACAGGAACCCACTACAGCTACATGTAATATGGATGAATCTCACAAACATAATATTGCATGAGGAAAGTCAAGGCACACAAGCATAATTTTATTTTTCATAAAGTTCAAAAGCTACAGAAAATCAGAAATGGTTATTATAACAGACAGATGATTTATAAACTTGTGTTTGGGAAATGATTATGTACAGGGTTAGACCATGTATGGTAGCTACTGAAGCATTTATAATTACTTTTATCTTTTTTATTTCTGTTTCATGCACTTTTATGTATGTTTACTTTACAATAAAAATGTTAGAAAATTATATTATTAACCTGAGCATTTTTCATCACTCCATTGCTACTATCTTGGTCCAAGCCAATTTCCTCTTTCTTTACTGTATTATTGTGATAGCTTCCTAAGTAGTCCCTGGTTCCCCTGTTGTGGTCCTAATAGTCCATTCTCAAAACAGTGACCAGAGTAATACTGTTAAATTGTAAGTAAATTATGCCACTCTTCTGCTCATAATCTTCCATTTTGTTCCCATGTCATTCAGGAGAAAATTCAAATTGTTACAGTGACCTACAAGCCACCATCTAACATGTCCTGCCAAGCCAAATAATGCTCTTAGTTACTTTTCTTAATGCTGAAACAAAATATCTGATACTCAAGATTAAAGGAAGAAAAGTTTGCAGAGGTTTCAGTCCACAATCAGCTAGCTCCAAGCCAGGGTGGCACATGGCAGAGGGGCAACAGTTCATGGTGGTAGCAGACAGCAAGAGCAACAAGGGAAGGGAGAGACAAGCATTTTTCTGTCCCTTATATTGTACACAGTCTCCTGGGATTAGGACAGTGCCAATCCAATCAGTGAACTGATCCAGGAATCACCCACCCTTCAGCCCAGCACCCTTAATTCCAGCTTTGAACCATGAATCAATCACAAATTCTAGATTCAGCTACCTTTGAAAAAACCCCATCTAAAAGTGCATGAGGCTTTGAGGGGGACCTCTAGACACAGAACATAACATTGTGTAAATAAATGTATAAATGTACTTGAGTCCCCTAAAGACTCACATACATTTATTTATATAAAAGGCATTTAGTCCATCTCTAAAAGTTGCCAAAAATCGTAACAGTTTCAGCATTTCTGAACAGTTTTAGTTCCCAAGTCTCCTCTGACATTTAAGGCAAACTTTTAGATGTGACCTCCTGTACAAATGAAAAGAAAGCGAAACACTTCCAGCATTCAATGACACAAGATAGACATTTTCATTACACAAGTTACAAACAGGGGAATACAAAGAAATAGGACCAAAGCAAGTCCAAAGTCCAGCAGGGCAAACATTAAGTCCTATAGTTTCATGTGCAGCATTCAAGGCAATCTGTGGCTAGAGGTGAACTCCAAAAGGGTTGTGTGGCTCCACCCCTACAGCACTTTTAGTGGTGGTGGTGGTAGATCCCATGGCTTCTCTCTGCTCCCTCCTTGCAGTTTTCCTCAATGATCCACGTTCCTGGCTTCTCCAAACTTCTGGGGTCTCTACTGCACCTTTGGCTTCACACTCACAGCTTCACACACTGCTCTCTTAGGGGCACATGGCCTAAAATCTGGAAGGAAGCCTTCATGAATCCACAATTCTTCTATTTTACATATACCTAAAACCAGTACCATGTGGATAATACCAAGGTCTGCTGCCATCTGGAGCTGTATACAGGCTTCCCTCTCTCTTGGCTGTAGGGGTACAGTGCCTGGATCACTGAACACTCTGAATCCAATTCCAAGAAACAAATTCTTTATGCTACTGAGATTCTGGAACATGGCACAGCTGGCACCATTCTGGAGCATAGTGGGGACACTACCATTCTGGAATATGATGCTCAGGGTTTCTCAAAGCAAAGTGTTTCACTTTTGCAATTTTGAATACTGCTGCTTCTTGTGAAGCCCTTAGGCCATCTTTTCTATTTTCTTGTTCCTTCTGAGCTGTGAAATTCTCTGCTCTTTGTAGTCAACAGCTTTATTGGAGGTTCCTTTCTGGCTGAACTCAACAATATTTTAATTCATTCTGCTAGTCTCTTTACTCTTGTTTCTCAACATAAATCTGGCTAAAAGTCCCCAACAGTATCTATGTTATTGCCTCAATATTAGAGTGCATTGAAGTTTCTTTTATAAGATAGTTTGTGTCCTTTAATCTCAGTCTTAGACAAAGTCTCTGGACACAAGCAAAATGCAGACAAACTTTCTGCCAAACCACAACACATATCACCTGGACTCCAAGAGCCATCAGAAACCTCCCAAACCTGGTCTTTACCTGCCAAATTTCTATCAGACTTCTGGTCTTCTGAGCACTGACCAGAATCTCCCATACAAAACAGCCTAAGGGGTTCTAGCTCTGCTTTATTGGCTGGCATCTCTGAACCTTACCAAACTCTTCCCAGAAACCATTCCCAAAGGCTTTTGAAATCATGGTCAAGTAGTTTCAGCAATGATCCCACTATTAGCACCAAATTGTGTTCCATCCCAATCTGCCTCTCCGAGTTTGCATCCTACTCTTTCTCTTGCTGACCTGTCTTTGCTGCACTGGCTGCATTAGTCCACTGAGTTGCATAACAAAATACCACACACTGGGTGGCTTGAACACAAATTTACTTTCTTACGATTGTGGCAGCTGGGAAATTCAAGATCAATGTCTGTCATGTGAGTTTCTGATGAGGCCTCTCTTCCTGGCTTGCAGACAGTCACCTTCTCACAATGTCCTCACATGGCCTTTTATCCAGGTGTGCCAGACAGGAAGCAGAGTGAGTGAGCTTTCTGGTGTTACTTTTCATGAGGACACCAATCCCCTATTTGACTTAGGGCCACCACCTTATGATCTCCTTTAACCTAAGTTACTTCCTGACTTCAAACATGGCCACATGGGGTTAAGGCTTCAGTCTATGTATTTTGAGATATATCCACTTGACTCATAACTCTGTCCCAATGGTTACTCAAGCACACAAGTTCCAATGCCTTCTGCATGGACTAATCACTCTGCCTGCAGGATTCTGACTCCAGATAATTGAATAAATTTATCCTTCTCTGTGTGATTTTCTTAGACATTCAGTTTATAGCAGCAACTTCCTCCCATTTCCACTCCACACACTCCAAAGTGCTTGTCACTAAATACCATGTTATATGCATTTACTTTAAATTTTACTTATCCTTCTTATTAGAACCTTAAGTTCTGTGAGGGCCAAGAGTTTTGCCAATTTATTTACTGGAGTGTGTTCAGCAACTAGAATGGTGCCTGGAATATGGCAGGCACTCAGTAAGAAACATGCATGGATATTTGGACATAGGTCTGACTGTGCTACATGGCTTCCAGTCTTTTCCCCATGTTGTAGGCTGGACTGGGCACTGCCCATCTCCTAGTGCAAATGTTGAAGTTCTGTCCCAAGTACCTTAGGATGTGACCTTATCTGGGGATTTTTTTTTTTTTTGAGATGGCGCCTTCCTAAGTTGCTCAGGTTGTGTAAGGCACAATTATACAGACAATAAAGGCACAGTTACAGAATAGCAGACTTACAGACATGTTACAACAAATTAAAAATCAAATAATGGCTTCTGTCTTGTAAGTACCCTGCTAAACTGAGTCAGCCTTGACTGTCTTTGTCCAACTACTTCTGATAATGCGCTAGGCCAATTTGACTATTCCCAACTTGTGTTTCCTTTAGTTAACAGAATATATTATTTCCATCTTGATTCAAGGACTTAGGTTGGGACAAAATGACCCAGTCAAGAACACCTTCAACTTTGCTTGCTCCACTCAGATCCCCTCCCTTCATCTCCAGGATGTTCCTACATGATGATAAAAAATTCTCATTAAGTAAATCTATTTATAATTATTTTGCCTGATGATATATGACTTAATTCAGTTCATATAATCAATCATGTAATAACCTGTCACCTGCCTTGTACTTCCTGCTTGCAAACTATATTTAAACTGAACCCAAAACTGCTTTAGTGCTGGTGATTTGGAACTGTTTTCCACTATCCCCACTAACATAATAAACATTACCTTCTATATTTCTTGGTGCAAATAGTCTTCCATCCAGTTTGATATTGGTTTTCCTGTAACATTTTGATTCAAACTTGTGACTCTCCTGCCTCGTCCTCCCAGATAGCTGGACTTACAAGTATGTGTTATGGCTCCTAGTTTTAAAATATGGTCTTGGCAGCGGTAATCAAGTTAAAATGAGGTCATTATGACCCGCTCTAACACAGTATGCTTATAAAATGGGGAAGATTTGGGGTAAGGCAAGGCCACAAGAAGAACATTATAGAAAGACTGGAGTTACGCTGTTATAAGCCAAGGAACTACCAGATGCTAGGAGAGAGATCTGGGGGCAGATCTTTCCCTTGAAACCCTCAGAGAAAACCAGTACTGTCAACACTTTGAGGTTGGACACCTAACCTCTAGATTTGAGAGGCAATAATTCATTTCTGTTATTTAAGCCAACCAGTTTTTTATGGCAAACCATTCCTCTTTCTCCTGAAACTGAGACCTATCTGGAAAATAATCAGCCTGGAAAACTAGAGATCAAAAGTGTCAGACCTGATCAGCCTGTCCTTGCCTTCACTATTCTCTTGCTAAGTGGCTACTCTGTAAGGCAGGTAGTACCCAGCCTAGGTACTGTCTCATGGGTACTGTGACTCACCAGGAGGATGCTGAAAGAAGCAAAAATTACCTTCTCTGTGGAGGAGGAGGTGTACATACTCATCCTAAAAAGCTCCACAGATGAATGGCATCTTGCTCTGTTGATGAGGATTTGTTATAGAGTGACATTGTCCTGTGTCCCTAGCATAATGCATCATAGAAGTTGGATACTATGTGTGGCCCATTTGTCCCAGACTTCTTCTCTCTCTTGATGTTTCAACTTTTATATCTCTCCCTCAGATTTTTCTTCTCTTCATCTGCTGTTTTCTCTTTCAACCTACTTTCTTTGCAGTAGCCAGAGTGAATTGGGTGATGTTGCTTTCCCTGTACTAGATTCTCCTGGGCTTTGTTACAGTACGCATGAAATCCAGGCAGTCCATCTCCTCATAGAGATGATAATCATGAGGAGGGATTGCATGCTTCTTAGCAGGCTTACTGTGTGCCCTGGGGCAGCTTGAACAAACCAGTTGAGTAGATGTTTGCATTGGAATGAAGGAAAATCTTTGGGACATAGGTCAGGGCTAGAGGTTAGATATAGAAATCATTTAGAAAACTCCAGAAGAAATAAGAAAACTATAATTGTTAAACCTAAAGTGGAAATAGAATACAACTTGGAGTGCTAGTAGCTAACACATTTAGTAATACTTTCTAGTAACTAGATTCCATTGAAAAAGCTTTATATATTAACTTATTTAAGCCTTAAAATTCTGAAAAATTTTATAAATGAAACAAATGCAAAGAACTCAATTAAGTTTGTTTAAGATCTTACTGTTACCTGGGTTGATGTGGGCTCTTACACAGATTCTTTCCTCAACAAAGAATCAGACAAGACATACAAAATGTAGTGATGGTTTACATTTTTTAAAGGTAGGGAAAAAAGTACACTCTGTAGAGTAAGTGCCAGAAAATAGAATTTTCTTATTGATCACAGGCCCGGGGCTTGGGAACTATTTTTCTGCACATATGCCCTGGATCTCTGTAATTGACAGGTCATCCCCACATTCCCAGCTGGCTGGCCATGCCCTAATCTCCTGCTTCATTATCATCAATGAATGCTACGGTCATATCAAAAAGAGAAAATGCACAGGGCTGGGAATATAGCTTGGTGGTAGACTGTATAGTTAGCATGTGAGAGGCCTGGGACCAAATCTTTAGCACCAAAACAAGAACAACAAAAAGATGTGGTAAAGTATGTAGAAATGAATGTGGCATCAACTGAGTTTATTGGTGCTGATGAAAGCAATGGAGCCTTTGGTATCCTTTAAGAAAATGTTCTGACTGGGGGATGAAATCCGGGCCCAGTGGTGTGAATTAGTGCACATCCTTTTCCATCATAGCATTTTGTGATGGAAGCGTGTTCCTAAATGCACAGATGATACACAGATGTTGTTAACTATTTCCTGAAGATGATTCTTCTTCAGTGGAATAAAGTCTGAAGGAAGATAGACTTCAAATTTGTTCAATAAAACATTCAGGTATAAGTGCTTTTGATTCCACATATCCCAACCTCCACCTGCTGAGAATAATCTGCTTTTCTACATATTCCCACTTTAAACCCTTCCAATAGAGCTTGTCTCAGATTTTTTTTTAAATCAATAGACACCATTATTATTACTGTATTATTATTTGTTGTACTGGGTATTGAACGCAGGATCTTCTCACTGAGACCAGATTGTGACAAGCTGCTAAATTACTCAGGTTGGTCTACAATGTTCTATCTTCTTGCCTCAGCCTTCTAGAATATTGGGCCTACAAGTATGCACTACCATGACAGGCTTAGACTTAATCGTTTAAAAGCAGTTCTAGGTTTGTAGAAAAATGAGCAGAGCCAGGTGAGATGGCACATGTTTTTAATCCCAGCAAATAGGAGGCTGAGGCAGGAGGATTGCCATGGGTTCAAGGCCAGTCTGAACTATATAAGCAAGTTCAGGGCCAGCCTTTACTACATAGTGAGATCTTGTCTCAAATAAAACAAAACAAAACTACAAAAAATGAGCAGAAAAGCTCCCATATACTCCCTCATCCCCCTTTTCCTATTGTACACATCATTAATTAGAGGTATATTTGTTACAATCTATGAGGCAAGATTGATCTAATTTATAATCTATAGTTTATAATTAGTTATAATAAGTATTATACTTAATATTATCCATTATAGTCCATAGTTTACATTGGGGTGTACTCTTAATGTACATTCTTTTAAGTTCAGAAAACATATAATGCCCTGAGTCAGCCATTACAGTGCCATAAATAGTCTCACTCTCCTAAAACTCCTCTGTGCTCTGTCTATTCTCTGTCCCAATTAACCCCTGAGAACTGCTGAACTTTTTGCTACCTTCATAGTTTTGACTCTTCCAGAATGTCATGTTACATAGTTGGAATCTTATAGTGTATGTGGTCTTTCAGATTAGATTATTTAAATTAGCAATATGCATTTAAGATTCCCCCATATCTTTTTTTTTAAATTTTATTTAAAGAGAAAAAAAAAAGCAAAACCGAAAAAGGGGTAGAAACAATACAGAATCTCAGAAAAAAAAAAAGCAGTAAGAAATCACTAGTTGATAAATCACATACTGTCTTCTTAGGCCTAGTTGTTAAAGTTACAAAATTAAAGCATACAAAGTGGACATTGAAACAGTGAGACTGTAAAGAAGTTCAATGATCCAGTAACAACTTAGCAACATGGTTTTCAATCCTACACACTTAAACATACATGCAGCCATATCCCCTAGAGCATTTTCTTTTCTTCTTTTTACTTTTTAAGTCCATTATCTGCTTAGTTGTATCCTGTTTCAGGTTGCTCAGTACCTTACTGACTTGTTTTGTTGTTGTAATATACTTTTAATCACCTTATATAATTCTGTCGCCTTGTTTTTGAGTTTCTCCTCATCCATGATCCATGGATCAGCTTTGGTGAAGTTGGGAGATTTTTAGAGGTATTTTGTTACTTTCTTATCTACTTTTTTTTTTTTTTTTGGAAGGTAGCAAAATACAGCAGAACAAGACAAAACAAACCCATGCGACTGCACTGCAATAAAACTACCAAAGAACCTCAGAGCAGGTCACCAGGACACAAGCAATGGGCTCAATAGTACAGCCCACTTTGTTCACATTAGCTGTTCTTTCAATCAAATAGAGGAAAATGGAAGGAAATATTGAACTTTTAAAAACAGAATATTGAATAAAGCAGTACCATTAATCAAAACAGCAAAACAGTGATAAAAACATTTGCCTTCAAAGAGATGGTAGAAGGAAATCGTCCTTACTTGCCTCGCTGTATACATTCATCCTCCAAAAAGATACTCAGACCACTGGTACCTACTTGCTAATGGGGGTGGGGGTGGGGAGAAATGGATCAATGTCTGATTCTTAGCCTGCACACCAGCAGGGCCCTAGCTGCTTACAGGCCAGTCAGCAGGCCGTCTTATCTCCCAGCACCCAAAGTTCCAACATGATGCAAAGCTTAGGAGTCACTGATAGTTCTCACCCTGGCGTGCCAGTGGTTTGCCAGGCCACCAGCTGCTCACCAGGGTGGTGAGTAGGCCGCCTGTTCTCCAGTGCCCAAAGTTCCAACATGATGCAGAGTTCAGGCATCGCTGATAGTTCCCCCCCATATCTTTTTTTGTGGCTTTATAGCTCATGTTTTGGTGTTAATAATATCTCATTGTGTGGATGTAACATGATTATGTCTTAGATGTTTTATCTTAGATGAACCACATTGAAATGGTACCTTTTCATTCTTTTTTTAAAATTTTATTTTACAGAGGGTAAAACCAAGGAAAATAAGATAGAATTTCAATTGAAAACACCAGTGTAAGCGATGCAGGACTTCAAAACAATATGAAATCAACAATAGTTACTGTAATGCCTTTTGTTGTCTTCAGAATAGCTGCAGATACCTTCAGACATAGTGAAAAATAAAACAACAGAATAGAACCAATGAAAACAAAACAATGAATGCAATAAAGGACCTCAAAACAAGATGGTAGTAAGTCCAAAACAGCTACCATAATATGTCTTGCTATCTTTAAAATAGATGCTCATGCCATCAGATATAACAAAGTCAACAAAACAATGAAAATGATACAGGGCTTCAACACAAACCAATATAGACCTATTTATTCTTAATGGCCCAATTCTTACATCACGATGGCTAGTTTCCCTCAATCTATGAAAGTTTCAGAAGGGCAAATTGCTGTTTGGTTGAAGGTCTTGCATCTGCTCTGATCTTGGACTTGCTGTACCTGCTTTTGTGATCATTAGAGTAAATGCATTCTAAAACACCTTTCTTCCTACCTACTTAGCTCTACCCTATTTTCCCACATTTTTCAGTTATCATATCAGTTATAAAATTCTTCTTTTTTTTTTTTGCTACACCTACAGGGAGGCAATTATTCTGTTGGAAAGGATTAACAAACTGACAGGGGAATTAGGAAAATAATCATAGGAAAAGATATATGCATCCAAAACTTGGACTTCTTTTTTTCATTTTACTTAACACTAAATCTTACCAGTTTTTCCTTCAAAACTGAAAGAGAAGACAGTGTGCATACCAATTGGTAGGATGCCAGAAAGAAAGAGAAAAGAATGTGGAACAGATATAATTTGCAAAGGTAGTGTTTAAAAATTTTCCCAAATTGATTAAAAAATGTGGTTCTGGGAAGATGACAGAGTAGTGAGCAGCAGCAAACAGCTTCTCCAAGATTTGGAGCCCTGATGCTGGAATACAGCAATGTGTGGGAAAGGAGCAGGGGGGAAGAGGGTCCCTAGGAACCCACAAGAATCTGAAATGAGAGTTGGGGCCCATGGGGAGAGTGAAGAGAGAAACCTCAGTGTGGAAGAGGGAGTGGAAATGCTATCATCTTCCTGAGTCTTGGTGTGGGAAGAGCAGCTCAGGCCTACCTGCAGCGGTGTGGTGACTCCCTGTGACTCCCGAGGCCTCCACAGAGTGGAATGGAGCAGTGGAGGTTGTGGACTTCAATGTCTGATGAGTGATTTCAGTCTGGTCTGGATGTCTCCAGAAAAGGGCAGTTGGCAGGTAACTATTTTGAAAGAGGTCAAGTGAAGTAGGAACTCAGAGCAGAACTCAGCTTGAGGCTTGCAGTGTCAGGGTGAGGCACAGCTGTGACATCCAGGTCAGGGAAATAAGTTCAAGCTGGTAGGTGGCACCTGGAGTGTTGTGCGCTGCATGACTCAGGTCCCAGCCTCACAACTAGAAACCGGAAGCAGATTGTAATCTTAACACTCTGTGAGGCTGAGGAAGGACGACAGCAAGTTCAAAGCCAGCTGGGGCAACTTAGTTACACATTAGCCCTAGTGACTCTTGTCTCAATGTGCAAAAGTGCCAAAAGGGTAGTGATGTTAGACTTAGTGACCCCTCTCTCAAAATAAAACACTGAAAAGGGAGGGGGATGTAGCTAAGTGCAAAGGCCCTGAGTTCTATCCCTAGTACTGTACACACACACACAAAAGTCAAACATAGGTTCTATTTTACTTAACAATTCCACTTCTAAGTACATACCCCAAAGGGCTGAATGCATATGTCCATGCAAAAACATGGAACAAATGTTTATGTGAGCCTTATTTATAATTGCTAAACATTCCAAATGTCCATTAAATGATGAACAGATAAAATATACATACACAATGGAATAGTCAGCTAGAAGAAGTAAATACTGCCACATGCCATCCTAATATAAATGCCCCTTGAAAACAGGCCAAGTGAGGGAAACCAGTCATAACATAAACTGAGGTCGAGGAAGAGGTGATAATTCATCACTCTCCTATTCCTCTCCCAGCCCCCAAACGGCAATCTTACTTAGAACTCCAGGTTTTTCCCTAGAAGAATAACAGCCCAAAATCTGTTAAGCCTTACAACCTCAGTTTTCTTTTTCAAATTCATTCCTTAAGTGAGGCAGGGAATGGTCACTGGAAAAATATACCAGAGGTAGCCCTTCCATGCTCCTTTATCTTTATCCTTTATCTTGTAACTCCTTCAAATACTCCCTGACACATTAATTAATTAATTAATTCATTCATTCATTCATCAAAGATTTATTGAGCACTCACCAAGGACAAAGTGCCCAGTGTGAAGTACAAAGATACGGGCGGAAGCCTCAAAGACTTGACATTTTAGTTGGGTGATAAGGACAATAAACATCTGAATAGGTAAACAACAACCAGCCCCTTTTAAAGCTTGATCATCTAGGAGCCAGTCCAAAACACTATTTTTGGCTCCATCCATATCTCTCCTTTGGTGATCTCATGCAGTGTCACAGACAGAGATGATGCCAAGAACTCCTGCCTTAACATCTCCCTCGAACTCTGTTCTCATTTTTCTAGTTTATTTATTTTTTATTTATCTGATTTTTAAAAGTGAGTGCTTAAAAACTGTTTTAAATTTATTTCTTAGAGCAATTGCTGATTCTTTTCTTCCCTACTACAACCAAAATCTACTCATGTCTGGTTTTCTCAGAAACTGGTATCAACATTCTTAAAGTTACTTACAAATCTTGAAGTCTCCTCTTATCTTCTCACATTACCACATCCAACCCACCTACAAATTCTGTGCTTTATCTTCAAAGTATTTTTAGAATTTCATTATCTTCATCACCATCACTCTGGTCCAAGTCACCATCATCTCTTGCTGGGATTATAATAATCTAGCCTTTTCTTTTGCCTTGGTTCCTAAAATCTATTTCGAAGGCAGCAGCTAAGAGCTTCCTTAGGTGAATTCAGATCTTAGTTGAATCTGCTGAGTCCTCCAGTGGCATTTCCTGTTACTTAGAGAAAACCCCAAATCCTTACCATGGTGCACATGGTGCTACCTGATCTGGGTGCTGGTATCTCTGATATCATCTCCTTCCACTCTTGCCCATGCTGTGCCCCTCAGGGACTCCTGCCTTCCTGACTCTGCTAAGAATGTGCCTGCCTTGGGCTTTTGCCCTTTGGTGCAGTGTACTAGGTCGCTCTCCTCCGTACACCTGCCAGCTGATCCCTTGTATCTTTTGGCTCGCTGCCCAAAGTCCACATTGAGAGAGACCACCTTATTTAGAATAGTACTCCTACCTCTTTTGCATCCCCCCTTTACTGTTCTCCATGTTGCTCATTACATTGGAAATGCCATATTTAATCATGTATGTGTTTATTGTTTGTCTTTTCTCACTGAAACAAATGCCCCAAGGGCTTGGGAATTTTCTTATTTCATTCTGCATTTGGTGCCTATAATAGTGACTGATATAGGTTCTCAGTGAGTAAATGAATCATTCCATATAAATTTAAGATATCAGCAGAGGAAATGTAAGGCAATGCTTGTTTACTTCAAATTAGTGACATATAAATTGACATTATGGTCTATTATATTTACTGTTATTACCACTTGAATAATTATGTTTGAAAGGTATCAGGCCATTAGTGTATATAGCAAGCAGGATTGAAATCCTGTTATTTTATTTAGGTTAATGACAAAACATGACATGAGTAATGGATAAAACAGGAGGAAATGGGACAATTGAAAGGAAGAGAGTGGGAGTTAAACTTCACTTCCTATATGACTTACATGGTTAAAAAATTGTTTCGTTAATGTACTTCCTCTTTTCCTTAGTACACTTGATTCACATAACACAGAAATTCATTTCCTAACTACATCTATATTTCCAGTTGGCATGCAAAAAAGCAATCTTTAATGAGAAAACATGTCTGTTTTCTCATATACATATAGTGACACTGGAAATTGAAAAGGCTTGATTAATGTCTTACAAGTATCTTCACAAAAATGAGTGAAAATATTTTCACTTTTGTTACTTGGAACTACCTGATGATTGTATTTTAAATGAAACCTCATGTTTTTATACCTTGCATTATTTCTTTACAACCAAGGATAGAGTCTTTTTGACTTTTCTCTCACCAATGCACTTAGTTACTAGTGTTTTGGCATAAAAATATTACTAATTTTAGCTGTAGTGTTTTCCTGAATTTCTTTACATTGTTAGCAGACAATGTAAAGGAGACGTTTCCTGAGATTCAAAAATCTAATCGGCAGAATGAATCTTTTCATCCAACAAGTATTTACTCAAAGTCTCATATGTGCTGAATGCACTGTGGGCAGCTAGGTGCTGGAAGAGAAAGACCCTCGCTGCAAGGAGCCTCTTGAAAAAAAAAAGCGCCAATCCTTTCTCGCCTTCCTGCTTGGTAAAGAGAAATTGGTCTTTCCAAAACTGTTTTAAGAACTCTGTGACTGGAACACACATGACTGATTTCAAATTCTGGCCTTTTTTTCTTGGTCAAAATATGTTATTTGTAGTAATAATGCAGGAAACACAGGTTTGTTACATAAGAGTAGTGGCTGATTTGAGCAGATGTTAAAGAGTACCCTAGAATTTGTTTATAAATATCCCTAAGGGCATCATATGTTCGTGTACATTTAAATAGTAGTTTGAATTTTCCTTTTTTTCCTTGGACAGTGAAGCAGAAATCTTATTTTATTTTTTCTCTGAGAGATGGAAGTGTCCTTCTTAGAGCAGGCAGTGAGAGATGAGATGGGGCACCTGATGCTGTCAAGATCACCAGGAACCAGGTTTTAGAGTGTCTTACTGGATAAGCATTTTGATTTCTTTGTTCATCTGTGAAAAAAGAGGTTGGATTTCATGAGAAGATCTCAGACAGATACCTACTAGTTACCTGGAGATTTTGTTAAAGTGCAAATTTTGCTTCAGCAGGTCAGGGATGGGGCCTGGAATTCTGCATTTTTAAACAGCTTTCAGGAAATGAATGCCTGGGCTGCTATCCACAGCCCACACCATCAGGAGTGAGACCAGCACTGTCCCATAGAAAGATGACGGGGTTACATGAGTGTTTTCAGATTTCAAGTAGTCACAATAAAAAGGCAAAGACAAATAGGTAAAATAATAACTGTAACCTTAGTGCTAACAGTAATCAGAAATATAGTTTTAATGTGTCGTCAATATAAAGATTATGATGAAATATTTTACAGTCTTTAAATCTGATGTGTGTTTTACACACTCATAGCACATATCAGTGTGGACTAGTCACATTTCACGTGCTCAGTAGTGACATATGTACTGCCATTTAGGACCACATAAGGCAGGGCCACCTGGGCTACTCCTGTCAGTGCTAATAATTTGCTCCCTAAATTGTCTGCTGTACATTTCAAGCATACTTCTGCCTCCAGGTGGCACTAATGGTCTGTGTTTTGTGCTTTAAAATGTTTTTGGATGGATGTTTCTGCAAAAGACCACTTTACAAGTTTATTCCTTTCTCCATTCCTTCGTTTCATAAATTTTACTTCCATGATCTGTTAATGTTAAGTACATTATGCACTCTATCACCTTGCCCAATAACTAAAGTCTAACGAAATTTTATTAATTATGCAAAATAAATTATAGAAAGAATGCTTAAATTTATTGTTATGGATTCTTAGTGGCGAGGGGCATGCAAGAATAATCCCTGACTATTCAATATTTTTAGACAGGGATGGTGACCAGCTATTTAACAGAAGTACAGTGGAAACTGAAGAATTGCTGATGAATACATATCAGATTTAAACAACTTTGTGAACCTACCTCTGAAGAGAAGGGAAATATTTCTTCAATTTTATTTAATTTGAGATGAATGGTGCTTTGCATTGGTAGTTTATAAGTTAAATTTCCTGAAAGTGACAAATATGAATTTAACCTCAGTTTCAACTTTATCATTTTATCAATACTGGAATCATACTCTATTTGAGAGATTACATTTTTGGGAGAATAATTTTTAATCCTCAGGCTTAGTTTATTTATTTTTATTTTGAAGATAGTAAAATACAATAGAACAAGACAGAACAAAGCCAACTGAGACAGTGTAGTGAAATTGGTACAGAACTTCACAGTAGATTACTGGGATAACAGTAATAGGTACCATAGTATATCTCATTTTCTTCACAATAGTTGTTCTTTCAGTCAGGTATAGCAAAATCAATGGAAATACAGAACATTATAGAACTTATCAAAACAATATTGAATAGAGCAATACCATTAATCAGAACAAAGCAAAACAGTAATAAAAATATTTGCCTTCAGAAGCTGAGGATAGGATTTTGGACCTTGAGGACAGGATTGCAATTAGTGATCAGGAAAGGATAGAACTTTTAAAAATAACTAAGCAGCATGAAATGACAATCCAGAAGCTTCATGATGATGCCAAGAGCAACAGTGTAAGATTAATGGGCATTAGTGAAGATACAGGAGTCCAGGCAAATGACATACATAAAGTATTTACAGAAAAAATAGCAGAAAATTTCCCAAACATGGGGAAAGATTCTGATATGCAGATAAGTGAGGCATATAGAACACCAAACAGTCACAATCAATATAAAGCCACACCCAGAAACATAATAATTAAGATCTCAGACATACAGCATAAAAACAGAATACTAAAAGCTGTTAGAGAAAAGACACAACTCACCTATCAAGGAAAGCCCATTAGAATCACAGCAGACTTTTCAGCACAAACCCTCAAGTGAAGAAGAACTTGGAGTGAGGTATTTCAAGCCCTGAAAGAAAACAACTTTCAACCCAGACTGATGCACCCAGCAAAACTTTCATTCAAATTTAATGGAGAAACAAGATACTTCCATGACAAAGAACAACTGAAGAAATTCACATACACCAAACCAACCCTAGAAAGAGTATTGAAAGACTTATTAGACAGAGATAAAGACAACCACAGTCCCTAAAACAACAACAGAAAGAAACCACCAGGTAGGATAAGCAATTAAATAAGGGGAAAGCAGAAAGAAACAACTGGAACATAACATGGCAAAGTCGAACCAGTACATATCAATGATATCTATAAATGTGAATGGCCTCAATTCATCTATAAAAAGAAATAGATTGACAGAATGGACAAGAGACAGGATCCCACAATATGCTGTATACAAGAAATACATCTGATCCAAAAGGAAACTCATAGATTAAAAGTCAAAGGATGGAAAACAGTATTCCATGTAACAGGAACCCAGAAAAAAGCAGGGGTAGCTATTCTATTTGCAGACAACATGAACTTCAAACCTAAAATAATTAAAAGAGATAGAGAAGATCACTACATACTTGTTAGTGGAAAAATTCAAGAGGAAAAACTAAAAATTATAAATATATATGCACCAAATACAGAAGCACCCAACTATATAAGACAAATACTAATGGACATGAAAAACCAAATACACAAGAACACAATTAACAGGAGATCTTAACAGCCCATTGTCACAAAGAGATAGGTCAATTAGATAGAAAGTCAGCAAAGAAATAACAGAACTGAATCATACCTGCAAACAATTGGACTTAGTAGATGTTTACACATATCAGAATACACATTCTTCTCAGCTGTGCATGGGACATTCTCCAAAATAGACCATAAATTATCCCATAAAACATTCTTAAGTAAATGCAAAGATATTAAAATCATCCCATGCATAATATCTGACCATAGCACACTGAAATTGGAAATTAATGTCAAAAGAAATCACAAAACCTACATAAATACATGGAAATTAAATAACAACCTTTTGAACAACCAATGGGCTACAGACAAAATTAAAGAAGAAATAAAGCAATAGCTACAATTCAATGGAAACAGAGAAACAACATACTGTAATCTATGGGATGCAATGAAAGTGGTCTTAAGAGGGAAATATATAGCAATAAATTGTCATATCAAGAAAACAGAAGGAGCACAAATAAACAACCTAATGCTCCATCTCAAGCTTCTAGAAAAAGAAAAGCAAATTAACCCCAAAGCTCATAGAAGAGAGGAAATTGTAAAGATTAGAGCAGAAATCAATGCAATTGAAACTAAAACAAAACAAAACAAAACAAAGAATTAATGAATCAAAAAGCTGGGTTTTTTTGAGAGAATAAACAAAATTGACAAACCCCCTAGCTAACCTTATCAAGAAAAAGAAAGAAAAAATCCAAATTCATGCAATAAGAACTGAAAAGGGGGAAATTACTACAGATCCCATGGAAATTCAGAAGATCATGAATACCTACTTCGAAAATTTCTACTCACATAGAGTGGAAAACACAGAGGAAATGGACAGATTTCTAGAAAAATATGAACTACCGCAGCTCAAGCAAGAAGATATAGCAATTTTGTACAACCCAATATCAGCTATTGAAATTGAAAGTGTAATTAAAAACTTACAAACAAAGAAAAGCCCAGGTCCTGATGGATTCACAGCTGAATTCTACAAGAAATTTAGAGAAGATTTGATGCCAATACTCCTTAAACTCTTCAATGAAATTGAGAAGAAAGCAATCCTCCCTAAATCATTCCTGGAAGCAAGTATTACTCTGATACCAAAACCAGAGAAAGATCCAACCAAAAAGGAGAGCTATAGGCCAATTTCACTAATGAACACTGATGTAAAGATTCTCAATAAAATGCTAGCAAATAGAATGCAGCAAATCATCAAGAAGATTATACATCATGACTAAGTGGGGTTCATTCCAGGAATGCAGGAGTGGTTTAACATATGCAAATCAATAAATGTAATACACCACACCAATAGAGCCAAAAACAAAAACCACATGGTCATCTCAATAGATGCAGAAAAAGCTTTCGACAAAGTCCAACACATGTTCATGATAAAAAGCCTTCAGAAACTCGGAACACATGGTGTCTACCTCAACCTTATAAAGGCCTTTTTGACAAATCAACAGCCAACATTATACTAAATGGACAAAAACTGAAAGCTTTCACTTATCATCAGGAGCAAGACAAGGATGTCCACTATCACCACTCCTTTTCAACATAGTTCTGGAAACACTAGCCAGGGCAATCAGACAAGAGAGAAAAATAAAAGGAGTAAAGATAGGAAAGGAAGAAGTTAAATTATCACTATTTGCAGATGACATGATACTCTATATAGAAGACCCAAAAATCTCCACTAAACAACTACTAGAGGGAATAAACAAATTCAGCAGTGTAGCTGGATACAAAGTCAATGCTCAAAAATCAATAGCATTCCTGTACACAAACAAAAAACTCACCAAGAGAGAAATTATGGAAACATTGCTCCTTACAATAACATCTAAAAAAATGAAATACTTAGGAATCAACCTAACTAAAAATGTAAAGGACCTATATGCTGAAAATTATGCTACACTGAGAAAGGAAATTGAAGAGGATATTAGAAAATGGAAGAACATTCCTTGCTCTTGGCTAGGAAGAACCAACATTGTGAAAATGGCCATACTCCCAAAACTGTTATACAGATTTAACGCAATCCCAATCAAAATACCATTGACATACCTCACAGATCTAGAGAAAACACTCCTAAAATTCATTTGGAAACAGAAGAAAAGTAGAATAGCAAAGGCAGTTCTGGGCAACAAAAGCAAGGCAGGAGGCATCTCAATTCCTGACTTGAAACTATACTACAAAGCCACAGTGATAAAATCAGCATGATACTGGCAAAGAAATAGATCTGAGGATGGGCGTGGTGGCTCACGTCTGTAATCCCAGCACTCAGGAGGCTGAGGCAGGAGGATTGTTGTGAGTTCAAGACCAGCCTGGGCTACAAAGTGAGCTCAAGTCCAGCTTGAACTGCACAGGGAGACCCTGTCTCAAAAAGACAAAAAAAAAAAAAAAAAAAAGAAAAGAAAAAGAAAAAAAAAGAAATAGATCTGAGGACCAATGGAACAGATTAGAAGATGCAAGCATAACTACAAAGACATTAGCCACCTGATATTTTACAAAAGGGCTAAATATGTCCACTGGAAGAATAAATAAATGGTGTTGGAAAAATTGGCTTTCCACATGCCGAAGACTGAAACTAGATCCAAGCCTATCACCATGCACAAAACTAAAGTCTAAATGGATCAAAGACCTCAATATTAAAACAGAAACACTAAATCTACTGGAAGACAAAGTAGGCAGACGTCTTGGAGACAGAGGGGTAAGCAGAAAATTTATGATCATTGAACAGAACTGTTTGCAGTCTCACTGCTTGAGTGTCCACCTTGTGTGCTTTAATTTTGTAACTTGAACAACTATTTCTAAAAGAACAATATGTAATTTATCAACTAGTGATTTCTTACTGCTTATCTTTTTTTGAAAGTCTGTCATATTTCTACCATTTTTCTGTTTTTTTCTCTTTAAATTAAAAAAAATATTTGCCTTCAAAGAGATGGCAGAAGGAAATCCCTCTTATTTGCTATATTGCATATAGTCAGCCTTGCAAGAGATGCTCAGATCTCTGGCTCCCACTTGCTAACATGGGGTGGGGGGTAGGAGGGATGTATGTTTGAATCTCAGCCTGTGTGCCGGTAGGCTCATAGCCGCTTACCAGGGTGCCGAGCTGGCTGCTTGGTTTCCCAGCATCCTCTCAGGCTTAGTTTTTAAAAAAGTGTGCCCAGTATCCCATTTTTAAAGTGTTATATCATTTTTTCATCTCAGTAATCCTCTAAGGACAATTAAATATGCTAGGAAGTAAGTTTCGTGGAAAAGAGATTTATATGCATTAACTCATCCTCAGAGTAAATCATTAAGGTAGATATTGTTATTGTTTCCACATTTCAAATGAAGAAATGGATGCTCCATAGACTGACCATCTTGTCCTGGACACATGACTGTTAAGATGTGAATTCTCACCCAGTCTATTTGATACTAATGCTCATTTTCTTATCTACTATAGGACAGAGGGGAACCTCTTTTAAGTTGAATTGCTCGCCAGTGAAACAGTGAACAACAGCTACAACCTACAGTATCCACGATGAAACAAAGGTGCTTTCTATAATGATAAATTATGATGTGCTGAAAACAAGGATGACAGCAAAGAGTGCAGGTACCTACAGTCCTGTGCCCCTTTTGATTCTAACTGGTGAATAATTCTCTAAACCAAGTCACCTCCACTATATATTTTGTCTATGAAACAGAATGAACAGAGAATCTCTTCCATGATTGCATAGGATGAATTTATAATACAATTTCATGACAACTCACTATAAATACAAATTACTTGCAAATACAGATGTAACCATTCCTGTACATAACTGTTATAAAGCGTTCTTGCCTCTATCTGGTTACACATGGATTTCCCACTAGTTGTTTTGTGCTCCCCTTTTGATTCATACAATATAAAATTGTTGATGGGTGTTTGAGTTAGAACTGAGCTCAAGTCCTGTAATACCCATGGGCTTTGTTATGGTGGCCAGAGGGTACTGAATCTCTCTAGGAACATCAGCTTTCTGAAATAAAAACCAGTTTTTCTTTCTTGAGGATGTCATGAGAATTAAATGAATGCTATGTGCCAAGTCTCTCTCTCATGGCCTAGGACATAGTGCTTAGTAAGTGTTAATTTTGGAAGGCAATTGTGTAGAAATACCAATAAGCTAAATATGCACCCGCTTTAGTTTTTGCAGGAACCTGACATCTAGTGAGAAGTGACTGTGAAAGGTGAGGCCACTCCTCAGACAAGGTCTCTGCCATCGGTATCCTCAAATTCTTAATTCCTTGATAAATCTGGGCCAAGTGCATTTAGATTCTGTAGCAAACTCCCTCTGTTCTTCCCTTTGCTTTGGCAATGAAAACCATTTTCTCAGCAATCTCATTGGAAAAGGGCTTATGAAGATGTAGTAGTATTTGGCTCCCCATTTAATCCAGTTTCCTGGATGAAAAATTTGTCTTTCCATTTTGCATACAAAGGGTTTATAATGACTTTAGCATATTATTGAAGCAAGAGACAGTGAAAAATGTGGCTGGGGGCTGACTTTTGTAGGTCCTAGTTTTGAGGCATGGTTTAAGGTTCACAGGTGGAAAAAATGTATTATTTAAAACATGCCATCATCTCCTGATATAAAAGTGATTCTTTTCTTTTTTCCTGTCTTTTTTTCTTTCCCTTTCCTCCTCTATTTCCACATGACTGCATCTGAGTACATGCAAATCTTGACACAGGTTTTGCTAGATTCTTGAAAACCAGACCAAATGATTTTTCCTTATCAAATCCCTTCATTTGCTGTTGGCCAGGGAGAAAGCCACCTAAGCCAAGAGATCATGGTTCACTTCGCTAAAAGGAAGAAGGAAAAATCAGTTCCAGTTGATTCCTAGGTAGAACATGACCTCACTGTATTCTCCCAGGACTCAGAGGAGCCCGAACAAATACAGAGAAGCGCAATTTCCCTGTGTGCTAAGTTTGGAAAGGAGTGAAGAGGCAGAGAAAGAGGGACAACCTCATTAAAGAGAAACACAGACAATGCCTGACACGAAAGACGCTTTAACTTAGTAGACAAAGGTGATTAAAATAGGATAGTTTTGGATTATACATAAGGTTGAAATAAGAAAGGATTTTCCCACAAATGAAGTGGTTACTTGCCATCATTTTTCTGGAGCAGGCACAAAGCAGATTGTGACATATGTTAAACTGGCAGTGTGAGGGGAAATCGAGAAACAATTGTCCTTGCCCCATCCCTGTTTCCGTTCAACCGCTGACCCTGCTGCACTCATCTGCTCCTGTTGTTGAGCAACCAATGGCAAGGTAAGGCACAGAGGTGCCCTGGACACAGCACAGGCTCTGTGACCACAGGAAGCTGCGTTGAATTGCTACCCTACTCAAAGTGACCCTGGGAAATCCCTTAGCTTCTTAACCTCAGTTTCCTCCCCTGGAAATACAAATATTATCTGCCTCCATAACCTAACGAAGTTGTTGTGAGGCTCACGTTAGGTAATGGAAAGAAAAATACTTCGTAAGTTGTTTAAGTGGAGCAAATGTAGTCTGGTGATAACAATAACTTACTGAACTGATGAGTCTTGCGTCTATGGACTTTCCCAGATCCAAGGCTTGTGGATGAATTCTCCTTTCCTTCTCACTGTTGGCTAACAGAAAGGAGGATTTGGTCAGCTCAATCAGAAGGAATTATTCATTTCTAACGCAGAAGCACCTCAGCTCCCAACAGCCCTATCAGAGTCTGGATTTCCTGACAGTAAATTAGACCAGTAAACTAGACTAGTAAACTCGCCTGAATGAAGAGCCAAACATGAAGATGCAAACTCAAGTTTATGCAGATACTAAGTGGAAGGGTCGAGATGCCAAGATGTGGGCTTTTTTTCTCCTTGAGTTTAGAGATGAGGCTCTCCCTACTTTGCCCACCTTAACTTCCTCCTCCCCCTTTCCCCTCTCTCTCCTCCCTCCTTTTTCTTTCCTTTCCTCCTCTTTATTCTCCTCTTTCTCCTCCCCTCCTCCTTCTCTTCCTCTCTTCTCTCTTCTTCCTCCACCTCCTCTTTTTTCTCCTTTCTCTTACTCTCTCCCTTCCTCTTCCTTCCCTTTTCTTTCTTGAGGCTGGAAGCTTTCTTCACTGAGGCATCAGGAAAAATTTAACAGGGAATTAAAACACAGAGGTAAGGGTTGAGAGCCCAAATGAGTTTGTGCCTCTTTCCCCAAGAGTTTCTTTCCTTTAAAAATATTTAAATCTCTTTCTTTTAAAAAAAATACTTGTTGTACAGGAAATGCAGAATACATTTTTATTGTACATTTTAAAACATCAAATATTATAGATAAAGTTGGAATTTCTTTTGATCCTGGTCCCCTCCCCAAAGAGAACTATTATTATCATTTTGGTATATAGTTTTTCTGGTAACTTAAAAATTAATTTATATACATTTATCTAGAGCAAGGTAAGTACATATATATAGCTCAGTGGCACATCACCTGCCTGGCAAGTGCAAGGTCATGAGTTTGATTCTCAGAACAAAAAATTTTTCTACATGAATACTATCAATTATACTAGTCATTTTGTAGTTTGTTTTAAAGTTTTTGTTCAACCTTGTAGTATCTTCTTATTGGACAGAAGTTATTCCCATGTCTAGACATAATGCCTCTGGTCTCATTTTTTTTTTCTTTTTTTTGGTACCAGGGATCTAATTCATGACCTTGTGCTTGCCAGACAGACACTTACACTGTCAAGCTAAATCCCTGGCCTTCTGGTCTCATTCTTTCACTGAGTGAAACCATTCCTTTTTGATGAACTTTTAGGAGTTTCCAGTATATTGCAATCAATGATTCATTTGTTTATTCATTTATCCTTTTGTTTATTCCTTCCTTATTTTTTCCTTCCTGCTGGGAATTTTTATTTTATCTTATTTTTTTAACCTGTTTTTGTTTTTGTTTTTGGTGCTGAGAAATCAACCCAGGATCTTGTACATGCACTGAGTTACATTCCTAGCATCATCAATGTGCAATTTTATATACATACTGCGTTTCTCTAAAGTGGATGCTGTATTATGAATTGGGATACAATGAAATTGTGATTGTCTTCTATCCTCCACTTAATCCTTGATTCTCTGAAGGAAGCAGGTTGAAGATCTTTTAACATAATCACTTCAGTTTTTCTCATTTCAACAAATTTTTAGTTGTGTACATTGTAATTCTCATGATCTTTATGTGCTTTTGTGATAGTACAGAGAGACAAAAACATATGATTGTATCACTCTTGCAATAATCAGACCTGGGAGGACTTCTGGGAAGATGGTGGAATGGTAAGCAGCAACAGATCAGCCCCTCCAAGACTCAAGATCCAGACCTTGGAAAATAACAACTTGGGGGAGGAAAGAAGAAATGAGGTGGATCTTTGGGACCCAGGAAAGAACTGAAGGGAAAATTGGGGCTTACAGAGAAACTGAAGCAATAGACCACAATGCAGAAAAAGAAAGGGGCAACCCACATTTTCTCCCTGGCTTTTATTCTGACACAAGAAAGGAAGATCGAATCTGTAGAGACACAGTGAAAGCAGTGGTGGCTCCAGAAGACTCCAGGAGAAATAAGCCAATGGAACGGAGCAGTGGATACTGTGAGCTACAGCAGCTGGTGAATGACTCTAATCCTAGTGTCTGCCATGTCCCTTGGAAAGTGTACTTTGTCAAATGCCATTTTAGAAAGGGGCCAACTGAGCTGGGGACTCAGAGCAGCCATAGGACAGCTTCATTTCAGGATGCCCAGTGTTAAACTCCCACAGTGACTGGGTGAGGGACAGTTATGGTATTGTAGCAAGATATAAAGTCAACACTAAAAATCTATAGTATTCCTGTGCATGAATAGCAAATTCATTGAGAGAGAAATTAGGGAAGCAACAACTTTCCCAATAGCATCAAGAAAAATGAAACACTTAGGAATCAATCTAACAAAGGCAGTGAAGTACCTTTACATTGAAAGCTATAGTACTGTGGAAAAGGAGAACAAAGAGGACATTAGAAAATGAAAAGATACTTCTGTTCTTGGATAGGTAGAACTATGATAGTGAAAATGGCCATACTTTCAAAACTGTTTATAGATTTAATGCAATCTCAATAAAAATACCACTAATGTTCCTCACAGAAATAGAGAAACAATCCTAAAATTCATATGAAACCAGAAGAGATCCAGAATAGCAAAGATATTCTGAGCAACAAGGACAAGGCAGGGGACATCACAATCCCCTGTTTGAAGTTAGATTAGAAAGCTACTGTAATAGAAACAGCATGGTACTGGCCAAAACAAAACAACAACAAAACAAAATAGACAAAATCAGAGAATCAATACTCCCCCCCACCCCGGGAAAAAAACAGAGCTGAGGCACAGTGGAACAGAACAGAAGATACAGAAACAACTCCACACTCAACCTACCTTACTTTGACAAATTGGCCAAATACCTTCACTGGAAGAAACATAATCTCTTCAATAAATAGTGCTAGGGAAAGTGGCTTTCCATATGCCAAAGATTGAATTGAGATTCATTTCTCTCACCATATACTAAAATAAAATCAAAATGGATCAAAAATTTAAATATAAAAATTGAAACACTTAATGTGCAAGATAAAATAGGCAAGACATAGGGCAAAGGCAAAAACTTTAGGAACAAAACCTGGATTGCACAGGAAATACTACAAAGAAGCAGCAACTGGGATCATATTAAATTAAAAAGCTTTAGCATTGCAAAAGAAAAGTGGAGGGGCTGGGGATTTAGCTCAGAGGCATAAGTGCTTGCCTGGCAAGTGTGAGGTCGTGAGTTCAATCCTTGGTATGCAAAAAAAAAAAAAAAAAAAAGAAAAGTGGAGATAACCCATAGAATGGGAAAAAGATTTTACCGGGTACTCTCAGACAAAGGACTAATATCTAGAATGTATAAAGAACTCAAAGGAAATCCAACTCTCCAAATTTAAAGACCCAATCCAGAAATTTCATCTGAAATGAATATACAATTCTCAAATGAAGAAATACAAATAACAAATATATAAAAAAATGGTTAGCATCACTGGTCATTTGAGAAATGCAAATTAAAACAATACTGAGATTTTATCTTACTCCAGAAAGACTGGCTATTATCAAGAAATCAACTGATAACAAATGCAGATGGGGTTGTGGGGGAAGAGGAACCCATCTCCATTGTTGGGGGGAGTGTAAACTGGTACAATCACTCTGGAAATCAGTATGGAGATTCCTCAAAAAAGTAAAACTAGAGATTCTGTTTGACCTAGCTATTTCCTTTTGGGCGTCTTGCCAAAAGATTTAAAATATACCACAGTGACATATGCATACCCATGTTTATAGCAGCACAACTTATAATAGCTAAATCTTGGAAACATGCCTATCAACAGATAAATGGATAAAGCACATGTGGTATTTATATAAAATGGAGTAGTATTCTGCATTAAAGAAGGAGAAACTTGAGTCATTTATAGGTAAATGGATGCAGGTTGAGACCATAATTTTAAGTGAAATAAAGAAGACACATAGGTTTAAGAATTGCATTGTTTTTCTTGGGTAAGAAACCCTAAGCACAAACAAGATGCCAAATGGAGAATAGATATTGGGAGGTCAGAAGAACATGTTCAAACAGGAAGGGAATGAAGGAAGAGGGGAGGGGGTGGAGGAGGGGAAAAGGGATAAAAAAAACAAAGAATGGAAGGGAAAAAATTGGAAACAAAACTTCTGCAAATGGGGTGGGGAATAAGGGTTGAAGGGAAAGGAGCAGAATGGGAAAAAACAATTAAGATATATTATGTAAAGGTACAAATTCCCTATGATGAATGTGAGTGCTGTGTATAGCAAATATGTACTAATTTAAAAACTGTAAAAATCAACCCTGCACTTGACATGGTTGAGGTGTATGTGTGTGTTTGTGATTCCACGAGTTGAACCCAGGAAGTACTGATCTAATCTCTAGCCTTTTTAAAAAATTTTTGAGATAGAATCTCACTAAATTGCCTAGGCAGGGTTCAAACTTCCAATCCCCCTGCCTCAGCCTCCCGAGTAGCTGGGATTACATGTGCGTACCACCATGCCTGGCTTAGCAAGTTCTTATATCTTCATTAAGTAGTGAGGTGTCCCTTCCTAACCTATTCAATGCCAACACTCCCAGTGATACATGCTGGAGAAAATGCCAGGAGCGCTGGAGAAGGTTGGCGCTCCCCACACATTCCCCACAGAGCCAGGACCTATTGCAGAAATTATCATAGCTGTCTGTGCAATCACTCTGCAATATGAGCACTTGTCTAGATGTTCTTCAGAGATGTTGCACAATAATCACATGCTCATTTTTGCCTTACATTTTCCCTACTTTTAGGTGTTATATTTCATTTTCAATGTCACTTATTTTTAAGGATGGACACCTGAGCTGTGAAACTTTAAAATATAATATGCAAATGCTTTGTGATGATGAAAGTACTGCATAAATATTATTTGAAGCTTGAAAATCTAAAGTAAGTATAAAGTGGAAGACTGTCTTTCACTCAGAAGCACTGTTGAAATGAAAATGGAAATTTTGAAGAAATCAATTTTCAGGTGTAGGCATATATGCTTTTTCTTCATATTTTAACAATGTCTGCTCTACTCACTCTCCAATAACTCATTTCTTATTTACTCTATTTTGTATGTGTGTTTGGGTATTTCTCATTAGGAATATATCTTTATCTGCATCTTACTGTTTAAATTTCGTGTGAGATGATATCTGCGATCATATGCCAACTAAAAGCTCATACATCTAAGCTCTTCTGGCTGGATGGTACTTCAGAGCTAAGGTTGGCAGAGCTGAGGTTTGCATGCCATTGTGGTAGACAAGCTTCCTGAGCAACTCTGTTTGGATGGGATAACTTCCTCACTGTCTCAGAGTGTGCTCAGGGACCTCATCATTTGCAAGAGGCCCAGGAACCCCAACTGAAAAGAAGCCTGTCTGAGACACTTGGGAAGAAGTCTATCAGTGCAAGTCCAGTGGGGTGCAGAGGAGCAGAGGCTCGATGTTGCATAAGAGCCCGTAGTACTCAATGTCTAGATCCATTTACTTCTACTCCCAGGTCATCCAAATAGAGAGGCAAAGATAACTTCTCAGCCCTCACTCCCCAGTGCAGCCAGAGGGAGAGTCACTTGGCTGTTGATTTTGCACACCACATTCTTGGGGTAACTTTTTCTTCTCTAAGCGCAAAAGAATATTGTTTACTGTGGCTGAGATAAATACACAAAGCTGTATAATTTTCCACAGTTGCTTAGGAGGAATGCTGAAATAAATGTTCTGAATCATTGCAGTTCTGTTGTGAACTCTTTATTGATTACTACTTATTTCCTTTTCTGATCCACAGTTTACTTACATGAGTGAATGTTAAGCAGCATTCACAAAGATTTGCTTCAGAGCAGACGTTTTCATGCTATTATATAGGAAGCGCTTTCTGAAGCCTCTTGCTTTGTGAGCAGGGCTCACAATTCCTGGCAGCACTTTTAAAAACTTTTATTGTGGCGTGAATGTTTTTAACATGAAATCTACCCTCTCACCACATTTTAAAAGTGTAAAACACAGAATTGTTAACTGTAAGCCCAAAGCTGCACAGCAGATCTCTAGAACTTATTCATGCTGCATAAGTGGAACTTTCTTTCCCTTGATTAGCAGCTCCCCCCACAACCCTTGGCAATCACCATTCTACTCTCTGCTTCTATGAATTTAGTTATTTTAAATGTCTCATATAAATAGAATCATGAAGGCCTTGCCCTCTGTGACCAGCTGTTTCACTTAGCATATTTTAGCAATAAAGACATTCTCCAACATCAGCATTCTCTTTTGATGTTTAACAGTGTCATTAGAGCTCTGTATTGCTTGGCTCAGTGCAGTGATTCCTTGGCTGATCTGGACCCAATCCATGCATTGGGAGTGGAGGTTGGTTGCAGGGGTCAAGAACCAGCTTTGTGGCAAATTGGTAAAGGTTCTTCTGCTTGAAGTTTAGCTGTGCTCTCAAGGGAGGGATGAGTGTTTTAGTCTTAGGTGCTGGAGTTTCAGCTGTCACAAGGGAGCTCCAAGCTCTAGGTAAGGGGTTAGCATGGAAGGACAAGTTTTAGGGACTGGCTGGTTGGACATCACCCCAGTTGTGGCCTAGCAAGGGTGCCCTAAAGTAGAAGTGAGAGGTGGAGAAACAATGAGAGAAAAAATGAGGAAAAAAATTTTTTTAGTCTTTTTTGAATTAAATTACAAAATAGAAAAAGGGGTAGAAACAATACAGAATTTCAGAAAAAAATAAACAGTAAGAAATCACTAGTTGATAAATTACATATTATCTTCTTAGACATAATTATTGAAGTTACAAAATTAAAGCATAGAAAGTGGACATTCAAACAGTGAGGCTGCAAACAGTTCTGTTCAATGATCCAATAACAACTTAGCAACATGGTTATCAATCTTATACACTTAAACATAAATGCAGTTATATCCTTTAGAGCACTTTCATTTCCTCCTTTTAATTTTTAAGCCCATTATCTGTTTAGTTATATCCTGTTTCAGGTTGCTCAGTACCTTACTGACTTGTTTGGTTGTTATTTACTTTTTAATCACCTTATATTATTCTGTTGCTTTGTTTTTGAGTTTCTCTTCATCCATGCCCCATGGATCAGCTTTTGTGGAGTTGGGAGTTTTTTAGAGATATTTTGTTACTTTGTTATCTACTTTTTTTTTGAAGGTAGCAAAATATAGCAGAACAAGACAGAACAAACCCATGAGAGGCAGTGCAGTGAAATTGGCACAGAACACCACAGCAGGTCACCAGGACAACAGCAATAGGCACAATAGTACATCCCGTTCTGTTCACATTAGCTGTTCTTTCAGTCAAGTAGAGCAAAATGGAAGGAAATATTGAACTTATAAAAACCAAATATTGAATAGAGCAGTACCATTAATCAGAACTGAGCAAAACAGTGATAAAAATATTTGCCTTCAAAGAGATGGTAGAAGGAAATCCCCCTTACTTGCCATGCTGCATACATTCATCCTCCCAAGAGATACTCAGACCTCCAGCTCCCACTTGCTAATGGGGGAGTGAGGAATGGATCGATGTCTGATTCTTGGCCTGCGCACCTGCAGGCCCCCAGCCACTTACCAGGGTAGTGAGCAGGCTGCCTGTTCTCTCAGTGCCCCAAGTTCCAACATGATGCAGAGCTCAGGAAATGCTGATAGTTCTCACCCTGGCATGGCAGTGGCTTGTGAGGCCCCCAGCTGCTTACAAGTGTAGCGAGCTGGCTGCCTGTTCTCCCAGCACCCCAAGTTCCAACATGATGCAGAGCTCAGGAAACACCAATAGTTTTTGCCCTGGAGTGGTGGCGGCTTGTGAGGCCCCCAGCTGCTTACCAGGGTGGTGAGCAAGCTGCCTGTTCTTCCAGCACCCCAAGTTCCAGCATGATGCAGAGCTCAGGAAATGCTGATAGTTCTCCATGAGTAAAGAATTCGAAAGGGAAGAGAAAGACAAAGAAATGGGGCCCCCCAGGTAGTGAAGGTCAAAGTCAGTGGCTGGCTACCTGCCCAAGGAAGGCCTCCTGGGTATTAGGGCTGGGGCTGTCCTGTGGGCTGCATGGTGGAAGCACTAACAAAGGGCATGACTGGGAAACAAGTGGGCCCTGAGCTTGCCCTGTTTTCATGTACCAGCTCATTGAGATGCTAGGCCTCCAGCCCCAGGAGCTTTCCTAATTCAGTCTGGCACAGCACTGGCAAGCAGACCCATGGAAACAGCTGCTGTGGCTCCATTATTGAGCTCCTGTCCACACAGGAACCAAAGAATGAGAGAGTGGCCAGAGTGCAGAGAGGATCTTGGGTGCTGTTGTTGGTTTGTTATTGTTGTTGTCGTGGTGGTGGTGGTGGTGGTATATGTGTGGTGTGTGTACTGGAGATTGAATTCAGGGCTGCCACACTGGACTATATATATCCTCAGCTCTTTTAAAAAGTTTTTTAAAATTTAGAGACAGAGCCTTGGTAAGTTGCTAAGTTGGCTAGGGTAGGGTACAAAAACTATAGTGTGAGTAATTAAACCAATTGGATATGTTGTTGAATTGGTGATGGAGTTGAGTTTGTATCAAGTTTGGGGTTTGGCCAAATAGGGTCAGCTCTTGTAGATGGAGCTGAAAGTGCCTGTAAAATAAAGCTAATGACCTTGTCTTTATGGGGTTGAGAGAGGTAAACTGAGATCACGGGGATGAAAATGCAACCATAAAGAGATCCATAAAGGGATCCACTCCTGGGATTTACCCTTGTGCTGTTTTCATGACTCTCCTAGTCTCCCTCTGCATCACCTCAAACACTGTTGATCATCAGGGACTGGTCAAGAATATAGATAAATCTGCTCAAGTCCATCTTCCTACCAGCAGAGACAACAGTGCACATCCCTGCTGAGGGTAAGGGATCTTGGTGAACAATACCACTATCTATGGTTTACCATGTAGACAGTTATGCCAGTGAGGTAGCCGAGTTTCAGCAAACAAGGTAAAAATTAACTTCTTTTTTTAAAAAAATTTTTTATTTAAAGGGATAAAACAGAAAAAGGAGAGAAATATTACAGAATTTCAAAAAAAAAACAAACAGTAAGAAATCACAAGTTGATAAATTACTTATTGCTCTTTTAGAAATAGTTGTTCAAGAAAAATTAACTTCTTATAGTTCCTTATAGCACAAGCCCTAACAGGGCACAGTGATGCACACCTATAATCCCAGCACTCCAGAGGCTGAGACAGTAGGATCACCGTGAGTTCCTGGCCAGCCCAGGCTACAAAGTGAGTTCAGGGTCAGCCTAAACCGCATAGTGAAACCCTGCCTCAGAAAGAGGAGCCCTGTGCCTGGGACATGGTTGCATCAGTTCATCTTTGGAAATTGTATGCAAAATGTATGCGCATATGTGTGCATGTGTGTGTGTGTGTGTGTGCATGCGTGCTTGTGTGCTTGTGTGTATGTTTATGTGTGCGCCAGTGTAGTCTCACATTGTCTGGGGAAGAGACCCGGTTTCAACAGATCTCAAAGGAATCATGATCCAGCCAAAGGTTAACAACTCCTAACCCACAGTGTTTCCAGTTTGAGGACTTTATTAAAAGGTGAATGAAGTGACAGAGAATTCTAATCCTGCCCAGTGGCTAGCTCACCACCACTGCTTTTCTCTGAGGTGTTGCTGGTCAGTTCCCACACTTTCATTTTAAGAAAAAGCAAAACACATCATTCCAGGAGGCCTGCTCCTTCTTTCTTTGAAAAAATAGTTTATTTTGCATGTGAGTTTTCTACTAGGAAGATAATCATAGCACTTCTAGAAAAGTTAGAAACTAAGGAAATGTTGTCGAAAGACATTTTAAAAACTCATTGAAAGATTTCATGGAATGTTTCCTGGCGGCACAGTGTAATGAGCATGGGCTTTGGTGTCAGACACATCCACGTCTGCAGTCTGTGGAATCTGGGGAAAGTTGCTTAATCTCCTTAAGTCTGTCTTTTCATTAAAAACAAATAATAACTGTGCTCACATCATAAGGTTCATGAGGATTAGATGAAAAAAATGCTTTTGCTTGACACAGTGCCTACAATTTAGTCCATGCTTAATACATGATAGTGTTTTATCATGACTTTTATTTTTTAGTTTAATCTTTATATATATATATATATATATATATATATTTTTTTTTTTTTTTTTTGTAGTGCTAGGGATTAAACCCAGGCCCTTGTCCATGGTAGGCAAGTAGTCTGTCTCTGAGCTACACTCTCAGGCTTCAGTCATTTTCCACATGCTTGAGATTATATCGTGCTTCCAATTTTATGTCTTGTCTTTTTTTTTCTTTTTATTGTAATAGTTCCCCATATTATATACTCTTTCTAAATGTTAATTTTAGTACTTAATTATATCAAATGTAAGAAATATACTCAATTTACTTCACAATTCCATGATTTTTGATTTTGAGGTTGTTTTAAATTTTTAACTCATAAAAGTGAGTGTTGTCAGTACACCCACTTTGGATTTATTGGTTACTGAGCACCCAATCTGAGTATTCCATCAACATAATTATCTTAGGCAACTTATGCTTTTGGAACCAATCTGTTTATGTAGAGCAGTGGGTTTTTTTTTCAGCATCTGTACATGATTCTTTGAAAATAGTTGAAAGACTAAAAGATGGAAAATCACCTTCAGTATTACCTGTAACCTTTTCTTTTGTCTCTGTGGGAATTCAAATTCTACTTGTTTCTCTCAGAGTAATAAGAGAAAAAATAAATCATGAGTAAGATTAAGGGATGCTTTAATTATACAAGGAAAGAGCTCCAAATCATAGGATCATAAATAAGTTAATTCGTTTTTTTGTGTAACTCTTCTAGTTTAATCATCCAGGGCTAGTGTCGTGGCTTCAGCCTCCTTTCATTGTATCCTCATCCACGTGGTCTAGAATGGCTGCCCCACCAACTGGGTGAGAAGAAGAAGATGGGGAAAAGGTAGTAATCTACTCTTCAGGAAGCTGTCATACACTTACAATCAGCTTCCACTCACTGGACAATGATCACAGGGCTACACCATATTGCAGTGGATACTGGGAGATACAGCTCGGATTCTGGAAATGATTGCATCCAGAAAAATACCAGCAGTTCTATTTCTTTGTAAAACAGTTCTATTAGTTCATGTTTGTAATAGATCATGTTTACCTTTCTTATGTGGCATTGGCACACATTTTACTATCCCATTTCCTTGCTCCTTCCTCTCCCTCCATTTCTTGATCTCATTTGAGGAGGTTCGGGCTCTCTTCTTCCTATTTTCTATTTTGCTCTTTATTTGTAATTTCAGTTTCTCATATAAGGGAAATCATGTGATATTTAAGCTTGAGTGTCTGATTTATTTCATTTTCCTACAAAAGGTTTAAATAATTTATTTTTCATTTTCCTATACATTATTTAAATTTATCCCTTTCCCTCCAAGGGATTTAAATTTATCTTTCTTTATAGCACAGTAGTACTCCATTGTGTAAATGCCATTTCTGTAGAAGAGCAGATATGGAGAAACAATTAGTTGTCTCTGCCATAAAGTAAATATGAGCTTCTGGGGAGTGCTGGGGAATGCAGTGGTAGAAGGCCTGCTTACCACGTGCAAGTACTTGAGTTGGATATTAAACACATATGGTATGTGTGTGTGTGTGTGTGTGTGTGTGTAAACCTGAGAGAACCCAAAATGGTGGGTGACAGAGTGTTATGGTTTGTGTCTAGATGTTCCCCCAAAGCCTTATAGGGTCATAGGGGTTTTTTTGGAGGTGGTTAAATCTAAAGCATGTGATTGATTTGTAGTGTAATTCTGGGGTTTAGGGAGCTGGGATTAAGGATGTGATCCTTAATCACCCTAGAGCAGATATCTCACATACAATATAAGGGACAGAAATGGACTTGTCCCCTCTCCCTCTTTCTCTTATTGCTTTTGGTGTCTTCTACTGCCATGAACAGTTGCCCCTCTCCATGTGCCACCCTGCCTTGGAGCCAGCCAATAATTGACCAAAACCTCACCAAACTGTGAGCTAAATAAACCTTTCCTCTTTTAACTTTGGGTGTCCAATATTTTGTCTCTCCAATGTGAAAGTATCTAAGATTGAGGGGGCAAGAAAAGAGGAAGTACTTTACTAGAGCAAAGGATGTATCTGGCAGGTAAATCACATTTGTACCATGTATCACACATTCTTCATTTTATTTAGATTCAATTTCTGTCCTAACTAGAGATTTGGCTAAAATGTCTCTTACACTTTCTTGTCTACCTCTTGTTGTCTTTCCTCTATGTACAAAGTCCTTCTCTTTCAATAATGTTTTTTTTTTTTTTTTCATTCAACATGAATTTGGAAAGTACTGAGAATGGCAGGTTATGGGTTTTCTCAATAAGGGGTTAAGGGACTTAAAACGTTGCAGCTAAGACAGACACATAGATGACCAATAGCAATAGCATAATTCATACTTTGTTGTAGTCTGAAGTCTCTACAGGTTATCTTGGGCTTCAGAGAAAGTGGAAACTTTTCTAACTAGAGTGGAGGTGAGGAATGGTCTAGAAAAGTTTCACAGGGAGTTTGTACACGGCTGAGTCTTTAAGAATAAGAAGGTGTTTATCAGATCAATGGTGTGATGAGGAGGACAAATGAATGAAACATAGGAAAACATTTCTGTGTGTGATTCACAGTCATAAGGCAATTGTATACAAATTTAAGTTGATTTAAGCATAAAAAGCAAATTTATTGAGTCACATAATTGAAAATCCAAGAAAGTGGGAAACACAGGTTCAGCTTCAGAGTTTGCTCATGTTTTTGGGTCTTATCTTAGCCTAGCTCTCTTTTTGGTTTCTTTCAACAGAATTGTCCCATAGAGTACAGAGATGGCCCCAGCCACTTAGGCTTAAATACAGTCTCTGAGATCCTCCAGTGGAAAGATAACTTATTTTTCCTAATAGGTCCAGTTAAAACTTGTAGATTTCCTTTGACTGGACTGGCTTGAATCACATGCCCAGCAAACCTCACAAACTGAGAATGGATTTGGACATAGGTTTTTTTTTTTTGAAGGAAAATTGGTGATATTAGCAGAACAGGACAGTTTATTTAGGGATTTGCTAATAATCCAGGATGGGTAGAACAAGAGGTCAGATGATGGAGGGCTTTGGGAGTAATTATGCAGAGTGTGGATTTTATTTGGTGGATTTCATAGTGCTTTAAACTGGGAATAACACAGTTCCTGATACATTGCATTATGGTTCCCTCTTTGTGTTATACATATGACTGGTTTTGAAAAACAGGTAAGGTTATTAATAGACCATCGCAATATCATTCAGCGTAGTTTCACTGCTCTAAAAATCCCCTGTATTTCATGTAAGTTTCTGTCTTTTCCTCTAAACCTTTGACAATCAGTGGTCCTTTAAATGTCTCCCTAGTTCTGGCTTCCCCACCGTGTCATATGTTATATAGCCTTTTCATGTTGGCTTCTTTTTTTCACTTAGCAATACACATTTAATATTCCTCCATGTCATTTCATGGCTCAGTAACAGATCTCTTTTTATTATTGAGTAATATTCCATTGTAGGGATATACCATAGCTTGCTTATCAAGTTATCTATTTTTTTTTTTTTTGAGATGAGATCTCACTACGTAGTTCAGGTTGGCCTTGAACTCATTACGTAGACCAGGCTGGTCTTGAAGTTGCAACTATCTTCTTGCCTCAGCCTCCCTAATGCTGGGACTATTGTTTTGTGTTTTGCCACCACACTTGGCATATATTTTGGATGCTTCCACATATTAGCCATTGTGAATAAAGCTGCTATAAATAGCCAGGCACAAATTTTTGTGTTAATCTAAGCTTTCCACTCTTTTGAAATACGAAGAGACATAGTTATTAGATCAAACATTGTCCTTGGAATATTTCTCTTTTTATTTGCAGAGCACTTTCACATTCCTTAATTCACTGGAATTTCATAGGAGCTGTGAGATTCAAGCATGCATTATTATTCCTACTTTACAGAAACAAAACTGATGCTCCAAGAGTTGAAATAAAGCATATAATTTCACATAATTGGGGAGTGTGTAACCCAGGGTCTCAGTTCCCTCTTCACACTGCCTGAAACATAAAGCCAATAGCGGTAGCCAGAATAATTCCCATGATCTCAGGCCAAACCATTCAAACAATAAGATCAGGCCAGTCCTGGAAAAATGGGGAAATAGTAAGGTTCTTTTCAGTCTCTTGCTAGGCCCACACCCAGAGTCTAATTTTCAGACAGCCTCTGGCTTTCTCCCCAGGATCAAAAGCATCTCTCCTATTGTCCTAGAAACACCCCAGTGACCAGCTAGATAACTTGATGAGGTCATTGCAGTAATTGTTGTTATAAATGATTCAGCATGCTCCCCTGCAAGATAAAATGTGCATCTCATAGTATTTTTTAACTTAAAAATTTAAACAAAACAGGAATTCTCAGCATGCTGGCAGGGACTGGGAGGTAGAGGAAGGATGGAAGAAGATAGGCCCTTCTGAGCTACACCCCCAGTGACCCACCTCCTCTAGCCTCCTCTGACTAGCCTTCACCTCTAAATAGCACAGTTAGCCATAAACTCATTAGTGGATTCATTTACTATCACACTGCTATGATCGGTCACCTTCCTGAAGCCCCATATGTGACTGCATAAGGCTTTGGGGGAATATCTAGATACAAACCATAACAGATAGCATGCCAAAAGAATTGTTTGGGAGTATTTTAGTATGCTGTCATAATCTCCAAGCCATTACAAATGAACATACAACCTGAATAAAAAGTGATTAGTTATGCAAGTGCAGATTATGACAAATTTCTTCCAACAATGTTGCTTCCTTTAAGTTTCTCTTTTGTAGAAACTCTATAGCTACCACTGAGAAAACTTTCTCATAAGAATTTTAGAGAAAATGAAATAAACATTTCTAGCATGAGTTTTGACATTATTCCTCCAATATAGTAAGGGTAAAGTTCTGACTGTGAAAGTGGGCAGTTGGTCCTCATCCAGCATAGTCTATTTTTTACCATTAAAATGACTCAAATTCCTTCCTTTTTCCTTTAAGATTTTAATAGTGAGCTGGTGGAGCCCTGGCCTTGGGCATCTCTAGACTTGTGACATGGATAATCTTGGAAATGTTACAGTAACTGAAAGTATTGCTTGTCTGAATAGGATTCCTGTGTTTCTAATAAATGCCAGGTTTTACAGGTCACCATTTTTCCTTTTCTGGGACCACAGAAAAGCTACCGACTAACTTTAGACTGTTGTTGAGAAGACAGAGTAGAGCCACCCTCAAAAGAATAATAATAGGGGGTGTAAGTTTGCAAGGGAGATTTAATTTGGTTTATTCTGGGTGTCAGAACAAGGTAAGACTTTTGGCACACCTAATAGAAGCATTTGTAATCATACTGGTAAAGCCTCCCAAATACCTCCCAAAGTCTTCAACAAGACTTTAAGGTCCTTCATGATGTACAGCAGAACTTGCATCTGCAGTATAACATTTCCTCACCATTCTATCTCCCTCTCTAAGTTGTTGGCTCTGAACTCATTCTGTAGCAATCCAGAAATACTGAATGAATAACTGAAAATGATTCATTGATGAACCCAGACTATGGAATGAGCTATAAATCCTTTACTAAACAGCTTAAATAAATGTGTTAGTTAAACAAAAGTCCAAGTAAGAAGTATGTGAAAAGTCTAGGTCTATTATTAATTGGTCTGTCCTCACTGTGAGAAACCCCTTTAGTGGAGGAAGGCCAGGAGAATTAATTCTGCCTTGGTTCATTTTCTCTCGGCTCTGCTTTTGCATTGTCACAGAGCCTCACCTCTGTGCCACCATCCCCCGAGTATCATGTTCCTGTGCATTGGAGCAGGCGCTTCCTTTACCAAGGTTTTTCTGGACAAAGTTGCAGGAAGTTCAAAATCTACAGATGACCCTATTTAGATAACCTGGGATCCTACTGTTCCTAATTTGGTGTTTGAAAACCTGTGCATTGTTTGACCTTGAGGGAGCTTGATTCTCTTTAATGCACCTTCTGCAGAAAGCAGAGAACTTCTGCCTCTTCCTGTGTTACTTCACATGTTGCTTGATTCTGTTTCTTAGCTTCATATGTGAACAGTGGATGGTGAAGTCAAAACTACCATCACGACCACCCCCCCATGACAACATTCCCATCCCCATCAATATCAATGCTTAATGTCACTTAGTAGCTCTTGCAGCTGTGTTATGTGCTCTGTCCATGTTCACTAATGGAATTCTTATATTTCCTTATGAAGCAATTGCCATTATTATAATCTGCCTTTGGGAGATAAAGAACCTGAGAAGCAAAAGGACTCCAATGTGTTGACAGTCATGCGGTTATTAACTGATGAGCAGTTTGGCCCTAATGCACTAAATCTATCTTGATTTCTCTTGGAACAACCTTCCCCATTTGTGCTACAGTTGTAAATATACTGCATCCTGCATCACTCTAGATCTAGTAGCCAGAGGCACTTTTCTATGTTACCTTCACATGAACCTTATAGAAAGCAAAATGTTTCTTTTATTCAACCTTCATTTCTTTAGTCTGCCTTTCATTTTTGCTGACAGTCAGCTCTGAACTTTGTGCTGAGAGATCCTTGGGTATTGGGCACATTTCCCAGTAACAAAAGAATTCTGGCAAAGGCAGAATGATGTGATAGTATGAGCTTGGAGGGTTAAATTGGGTTACGGCACACTGAGAAGTCTTTAGGAGGAAATACAGAACAAAAAATATCTGATACCATTTGGTTATAGTATTTGGAGTGGTGGAATCTCCATACCTCCTATTTCTAGCACTCTCATTCTTTAGAATTTTCAAAAATAAGAACTCACTTATCATTACACCAGTTTCATGAGCCAGGCATGGTAGAAAAGCCTGCTTCTGTCTTTGCTGAAGAGAAAACAATAGCTCAGAAAGTGTAATGATTGCCATAGGTCTCCCAGTCAAAGATCAGTGAAGGCGTTTTTATGCTTTGCCTCCTTGTTCTACTTTCTCCAGTGTTCCCTGTTTCTTTATAATTCTATAAGGAGCCAATTAATAAAACTCAACATCCTCCATCTTCATCATTTCAATGTTTCTTTTGTTGCTTTCCCAGAATACAACCAATGAAAAATGAATTTGGAATCCTTGTTGGCTTTTGCTACTCTTTTCCCATTCTCTGACAAATTCCAGTGTGTTATGAATGGTGACTGTGCTGAGCAACTACAGAGGGGCCCAGGCTTTGGTTACTGAACAAATGATTCAGTCATTTTGTCTGGATATCAGGGAAATTCTTATCCTTAGCCCAGATTATTGAAGCCAGCTGGCTTGTGCAACTGTAAAAATGTTGTTTTATTGTTTTCATTCATTCCTTCCTCTGACCAGGTAATGGAAGAATTACTAGACTTGAAGTAGAAAGAGGTGGGAGGAGAAAATTATTCTGGAACTTCCCAATGGTGTAACTAAATTCTAGCTCACAATGAAACATTCCACTGCATGTTTGTGTGGTATTCACTTTTACCCTCCCCTCCTATTCTTCATCAGAATGTTCATCAGGAGAACATATTATTCTTTTAAAAATATATTTTATTAGTGTCTACTAATTTTATAAAATATGGTATTTCAATGTGCTGTTTTCATACATGCAAATAACATATTCATCCTTCATTACTATTTCCTCCCTCAAAATATGTTATTCTTATAAAAAGACCAGCAATAAATTGATTCTCTTTAATTCCAACTTAAACCTTCAAAGTGGAATGAAAAATGAATGATAAATAAAAAACCCCACCTAAATGTTCTTTGTATTTCTTCTTTTTCATTTGTGTAATCTGGCTACCTTACCTAAATAAAAGTGTTTCATATTCATTTTAATTCGATACAACTTTGTTCGATGTCAATTTATGCTTAGTTCTTGAATCTGTTCACCAATCTATAGGACACAATGGCTGCTTCAGGAAGAACTGGCTAATCTGAGGATGAGAAAAGGAAAAAAAACAACCAACCAACCAAACAAATAAAAAGTTTGTTTCCTTAAGATGTCCTCTTGATGTAGAAAGAGGGTCCTAGCACCGCAGTTGCAAGGTTTCCATTCACACTTTTCCCAGGGTTACCCCCATGACACAGGTAGGTTGCTTGTCATGCTTGAGTCATTTCTTGCCTCAAATTTTCTCAGCTTTTCCATCAAGAAGGAAAACCCACTTTTATCCCTAATTCTATTTTACTCTCATGTACAAATCACAAGGTAGAGTCATTTGGATTTTCCTTATCACATAGGGAGATTTCAAATTGCAAATAGTATAATTTAAGGTGATTAAAATTTGTAAAAAAAAAAATAAAAGAAACAGAACCTACTCACTTTTTAGGATGCAATTCTCCTGTCTTTAAAAGTATAATTAGACTTTAAGTTTAGCTCCTTATGGTCAGATAATAAGTCTGTCTTACTTATCACATCCCCATTGCCCAGTACAGAACCTGACCATAGAAGACCCTCAAGAGATATTCTTTTGACTGCAAATGGATGACTGTGGGATTCAGCCATGTATCCCTGTGAATTTGGCCAAGGATAAGCTGAGTGGCAGAGGAAGGCAGTGATCTCTTCCTCTGACACTGGTTAACTATTCTTGGAGCGTGTTTGTGTGACTTGGCCCCATCTTCCCCCAGGATGAGTTCATCTCCTAAGAGGCTTCTCAGACCCTCCTGTGGGGAGAACTTTGGCAGACCCACCCTGTCACCCTGCAGACTTGCCTAGTTCTGTCTCCACTGAAGATGGCCTGGGCTCCAGCCAAGGACAGCTGGAATGTCACTGTCAAGGACAAGAATTATGAAAAGGAAACACAGTTACTTCTGACTGAGAAGGTCAAGGAGGCTTTGGGGCAGGAAGGAACAAGCTGCAGGAGCAGAGTTATAGGTCACCTAGGAGTGACCAGAAAGTCCATTGTAGAGAATAATGTCAGGAGATGATGGAATAAAGACTGGCTGGGGACAGTCGTGGACTTTATTCTAGAGGCCAAAAGAAAAAATTGAGTGTGTCTGGAGAAGCATCACAATGAAGGGTAGCCTAACGGGGAGGGGTAGAAATTTCTCTGAAAGCTTCATTGTTAATCCCAAGGAGTGGCAAAGGGAGAACAGTGGAACTGCGGTCCCCTCCACTGTCAGTACTTGGCCTTTGCTTTCTTATGTTTGTACCCAAACTCAGCATCAGTTCTGGAATAAGTGTCGGTAAATGTAGAAGGACAGAGTAAACAAAACACAAATAAAGAAGACACTGGAGATGCAGGATCGGTAGGTTCTAGGGGTGGGGTTAGCAAGAGCAACAGAGAAGTAGGGGATGAGGTTTGGGGGCATTGCATCTGTATGTCTGGGTGCTTCTTATAGGGGGATGAGATGAAGGAAAAGCAGGTGGCACTTGGGAGACAACTGTGACGACTTCTAGTGAGGCCTTGCTCTGAGCCAGGCACACTCCTCAATGCTTTATATGTATTTGCTTATTTTATGCATATGATAATCTTGTGCAGCGGGTACATCTTTGACAGACGAGGACACTGAAGCACAGAAAAGTAATATAACTTCCTGAAGCCATACAGCTAATAAGCCTTACAGCCAAAATTTAAACCCTTGCCTCTTGGTTTGGGACTGTTATATTTGAGATGCCTGTGAAATACATATGGCAAGTAGTGCTGGCATAAAAAGACTGCTTGCAGGCTGCTTTGTATATGTCCTGCTGGTCCTCGGTGTCACTTTGTGATTCTAAGTAGATGTGATAGTCAGGGTTCTTCAGAGAAAACAAGTTGAAAATGCATTTATAGCATCTCACCTACTAATTACTTCTGACCTTGACACGTCAGCAACGCAGCACACTGTAGAGTATGGATTGTTTGCACTTCTGATGATCATAAGCTTTCTGGGAGCTGCATCTCACTGCACTGCCCAGCATCACAAGAGATCATCTACCACATATCACTAGCCTAGGAAAAGATCAAAACTCAAAGTTCAAGATACAGTGTCTACTGAGCAGGTACCACTTTTGCACTATACACCTAAAAATTTTAACTTAAGCCATTGTAAACTGAGGACCCCCTGTACATGCAGGATATATATGTGTATGTATACATGTGTGTATACATGTCTATACAGGATGTAATGTATAGGGAACACAATATGTAGAGGAACATGTATATGGAGAAAAGAAGGGAGGGAGATGGAGAGAAGGTGAGCTTTATCTTCTGCAATTAACTCATCTGATCGTGTGTGTATGTGCATTCAGCGGGGCTGGCAGATGGGAGACTCAGGCAAGAGATACAATTTGGTCTTCAGGCAGAATTCCCTTCTCTAGGAATGGCAGTCTTGTTCTATTAAGGCCTTCAACTTATTGGATGATGCCCTCTTACATTGTGGAGGCCAATTATTTTACTTGGCCTATTAATTTAAATGTTAATTTTATCTAAAAATACTTTCATAGAACACCTTGAGTAGTATTTGATCAAATTTTTGGCTAAAGTGATCTAACCAAGTTGACACAAAAATTGATTAACCATCACGAAACAGGGACCACAGCAAGAAATGAGTATATACTGTAGGTGACCTTGTTAAAGCAGGGATGAATTTTGGGTCACTGCTTATATATCTGAAAACTTTCAGGCTTAGTTTACCAATGTTTGTCATCTTTAGAACAATATATCTAGTAAGGGGTTGACTCTGCCTTATATTGGTGGAAAACCATATGGATAATTATGGTTTCTAGGTATATTTGATATTTTGGGGAATGTAGAATGAAATAAATATAATTATAGCATCTATGTTCTTGCAGCTGGTTCCCAAATTATCATAATGATAAAAAGTGGAATGAAGGACATCTTAGAAACATGAAGTTCTGTTCTGCTAGGAGCTTGTGAGTTTTTTGCCTGACTGTGACTTCCCAGACAGTAGTGAATAGCTACATCATGGGTATGCAGGCAAACCTCAGCACAGACCAATCTTAGCATCAGGTTACATTCTTTCTTCTGAACCAACACATCATATTCCCACATGTTTTCTATGTGAGAATTTTTGATGAATATTTATTGGCTTGGGTCATATTACCATTCCTCCCAGCATGTATTTATTCAGGACTAGCACTTTTGAACCCGCAGAAACCATCATAATATTGACAGTTATTTTCTAAGCTTCAACAAAACATTGTCTATGCTGCTTGAAAAGACATCATTTGGTGTCTGATTAGTTAAAAAATGGAGACATTGAAATCTGACCTTCATTTGAGGCTGAGAATTCCTTTTTGAGAGTATAATTTTTTATCTGTATATAAAGAATATTTTAAAAGTAAAAGTATATTTAGACATTACATAGAATTTTACAAACATGATTTCATGATTTTTGGTTCTTATAATGCTATGCAAAGTATAGTTGTATTTTGAGTGGAGTCAGTAAAACCTTGCCGAGAGTAAACTGTCCTAAATTACTTAGTGGTCAGCCAAAAATTAAAACCTTGTCTCCAGATTCTCTGACTAGACGGGGACACCCTGGGAAGTGTTGGTGGTCTTGCCAACATCCTGGGAGGTCTGTGAAAAGTGCATTGACTTTGGAGTCATGAGTTCTAATCTCTACTCTGCTCCTTAACACCTGCCTGACCTTGGACAAGTTATACAATGTCTCTAAGCCTCCTGTACTTCATTGTTCAAATACATATCTGTCATGATTTGTGAGCATTAAATAAGTTAGTTACAAGTGTCTGGTTGAGTGTACTCATGGACTATCTGTGCCTCTTTCCTCCAGGTCTAGTTAGTAATTAATGTATGCTTCTCTGACAGAGGATGAATATCTCTTATTCTGAAAGCACTCAGAAAAAATATCCACAAAGGCTAAGAAAAAAAAATCTGCCAATTTCTGTTGCATATTATCATGAACATTTTATTACTACTAATAATTTTATGGCCAGATGTGGTTATGTACATGTGTAATACTAGAACTCAGGAGCCTGAGGCAGGAAGATTGCTGAGTTTGAGGCCAGCCTGGGCTACAAAGTGAGCTGAAGGCCAGCCTAAACTGCATAGAGAAATTCTGTCTCAAAAACAAACAAAAAAGACCAAAAAATTTTATAATATTATTTTATAAATATCTTGTGTCACACGTATTTCTCATTGAACGCCAATGCACATTAAAAGAACATTTTGCAGCAGTTAGTCCCCCATTCCCATCCTTGATAATATGGGTATTACAGATTATTTTTCTCTTCATTTTTCTTCTTTTTCTTCACTTCTGGGGTTCCCAGGGACACATAAGAGAGAACCTGTTTAATTTTCTATTCAATTCTCTGTTAAATTTGGAGTGGAAAACACTGATAAATAGAATGGTAAATGTCTGTAAGAAGTGGAATATGCAGAGTGTAAGGAAGTACGGAGAGGAGGCACTTTTTGGTGGATCTGAATGAATCTGGATGTCCAGTCATTTAATACTTTTTCTCTTCAGGAAAATACAAAAACAAAATAACCACACTAAAGATTTAGTGACTAAAAATTTTTTACTATTTTTTAAAGTTTCTACTGAGAACAGGTACTATGATAAGCATTTTATATGTATCGACTTATTTCCAGGGGAGGCTATAATAATTCCTAAGTTACAAATGAGAAAAAATAAGACTTATCTAAGCCTGCAACAGCTTGTAATAAATGGCAGAACTAGGGTATGAACCAACCTCTGTATCTTCTGTCTCCCAGTAACAATAGCTGCTATTCATGGACAACTGATTTGTCAGGCATCATGATGAGTCTTATTCATTCATTATTGTACCAACCTCCATGAGGTAGGCATTAAGGCTTCCGTTTTAGGCATTTTGTTTATCTGACTGACATATTAACTTCTACTTCATCCGTTTATTAATACATTTATAAATGATGATCCCAATTTGAGGTATCATTAAATCTTTTAAAATATTTAAGCCCAAAAGTAATTAAATTACAGTGAATATCTTAGGACCAGACAATCAGCCTGGCAAGAATCCAGGACTTGACAATAAGCCCTATTGAAGGAATCAAGGTGAGTGGACTCTCCCCCTGGAATCAGCATTGTGCTTAGGGACAAAGACACATAATATAGAAGCACAGGGGTGGGACCACCCACTCTTTTCAAAAAATTTTAATTGAATTTATTTTTGTTTTATGTTTGTTTTAATTTTACTTTCTTTTCCTTTTTTCTTAATTTTTTTCAAATTTCTTTTTTTCTCCTTTCTAAACAGCTCAGAAGAACTCCAGCCAAAGAAAACTAATCCCAACTTAGAGACCAAGTTCAAATAAACCCTTTATTATTCCTTTGTTCTTTTCTATCCTATTCTCTTGTTTTCCAAAGCTTATGTGATCATCCTTTGTCCTCCAGTCTTGCTTCTACTTCTTTTCCAGTTACCTTTGTGTTATACACTATCCTTAATTTCCTCAACCTAGGGTAAAATGATGCTATGAAAGCTTCTGCATACAAGCTTCTAATTTATGATCAGTTTTGTTATATACCCATAGATTTTGCTCCTATGGTCTGCAGTACAAAATTAAAGTTAATAGTTACCCGACAGTTTGTAAGTTTTTAAACTGTGCTCAATGCTATTGTTATTGCTAATTACACTACTTTAACTAGGGTGTCACATCTGTTGTAATCAGTTATTCTCCCTTCTGCAACAATACTAGGAAGCTTTCAGGTAATAGCCTCACTATAGCCCATGACCAAAGGACTGGGAACTGAGCCAAACAGATACCAACATCCCACTCTCAATTAATTGGGAAAATAGGATCCTGGGGCAGACACAAATCAAGGACTTCCTGCACACAGAAACAGACTTTTTTATTTTTTATTTTTATTTTAAAATTTTTTTATTTTAAAGAGAATAAAACAAAACAAAGCAAATTATAATTGAACAATGCAAGCAACAAAGGACTTCACAATAAGACAACAGGACATCAACAGTGGCTACCATAATGTCTCTTGTTTTCTTCAAAATAGGTGACCATACCTTCACACACAATAATATCAAACATAACAAAATAGTATAAAACCATTCAAAAGAACGAAAGCATTAAAGGACTTCAAAACCGGATAATAGGAAATGAACAATGGTTCCTATAACATCTTATTTTCCTCAAAAAAGTCATCTATACCACACACCTGAAGAACAGACTTTTACTAGAGAGGCCTTGATATTAGTAATATAGCTACCTACTACAATAACTCACAAACATCAACACAGGAAACAAAATAAAAAATTTCTGAAATAGAATATGACAAGACACAGGAGCAAAATACCATCTCAGACCTCTAGTCAGCCCAGAACAAGTTGAGGAGATACTGACAAAGAGGAAAATAGAAGAAGCACACTCAGAATTTCTGAAATGATAACAAGTGAAATAAGCAAATCCATGAGACTATAGAGGTAATCAGACTAGAAATAATCTCTCAGGTAAAAAATTACAACCATAATGACAGAATTTCCCAGCAGATATAGAGTAGACATAGACTAAGAAAATAAAGAAGCATAGGAAAATAATGGAAACCTTGAGTGAACAATATAGGAAAAAAATAGATTGCATGAAACAGATTCCAAGTGCTATCCAGGAAATTAAAAATTTCACTGAAAGTTGGCAAAACTGCTTGAGTGGAACTGAAGATAGACTTCCAGACCTTGAAGATAGGATCATAGCTAGGAATCATGAAAGAAAATATCTCTTAAAAACATCAAAGGACTAGGAAATAGCAATTCAACAGCTGCAAGAGATTGGAAAGAAAAACAACATAAGACTGATAGGTGTCAATAAAAAAGCAGGAATCGACACAAATGACATAAAAAGCCTATTTGCAAACTCTCCAGTCAAGAAGAACTTCTGGTGAAGTATTTCAAGTCCTGAAAGAAAAAACTTCCAATCCACATTGATATATCCTGCAAAACTGTCTTTCAAAGTTAATGGAGAAATAAAAGACTTCCATAACAAAAAACAGCTGAAGAAATTCATGAGCACCAAACCAATCCTACCAAGATTACTGAAAGATATTTTAGATAGAGATAAAAATGTCCACAATTCCAAGAACAATATCAGAAAAAAACCCCACCAGATAGGGCAAGCAATTAAACAGAGGGGCAAAGTGGGGGGCCAACAATAGGGCATAACATAACAAAGATAAACCAATATATGTCAGATAAAACCATCAATGTAAATGGCCTCAATTCACTAATAAAAAGAAACAGATTTACACAATGGATTAAGAAACAAGATCTAACAATATGCTGTATATAACAAACACATTTAACTCAAAAGGAAATTCATAGACTAAAAGTCAAAGGATGGAAAAGAATACTACATGTAACAGGAACTGAGAAAAAAGCAGAGATAGCTATTCTGTTTGTAGGCAATGTGAACTTCAAATCAAGAATGATCAGAAGATAAAGAAGCCCACTACATATTTGTTAGGGGAAAAATTCAAGAGGAAGAGATAACAATCATAAATACATATGCATCAAATATGGAAGCATCTAACTATATAGGAAAAATAACAATAGATATGAAAAAATCAAATAAGAAATAACACAGTTGTAATGAGGGAACTTAATACCCCATTATCACAAAGAGATAGATCAACTAGACAAAAAATCAGCAAAGAAATAACAGAACTAAACCAAAAGTGAGAACAAATGGACTTGGTAGACATTTAGAGTGTTCCACCCAATGACATCAGAATACAAATTCTTTTCAGCTCCACATGGGATGTTCTCTAAAATAGACCATATACTAGCCCATAGAACATGCTTAAATAAGTGCAAAGGAATTGAAATTGTCCTATGAATGTATCTGACTATAGTGCATTGAGAGTGGAAATTATTGGCAAAATAAAACCCTGAAACTCTATAAACACATGGAAATTAACACCCTTCAGCAAAAACAATGGGTCACAGATGAAATGAAAGGAGAAATTAAATAATATATATAATCATACAAAAATGCAAATACAACTTACTGAACCTGTAGAATGCAATGAAAGCTGTTCTCAGAGGGAAATTTATAGCTGTGAATTCTCATATCAGGAAAACAGAACAGGCACAAACAAACAACCTAATGCTGCACCTCACACTTTTAGAAAAAGACAAGCAAGTAAAGCCCAAAGCCCATACTATGGAGGAAATTATAAAGGTCAGAGCAGAAATTAATGCAATTGAGACTAAGAAAACAATGCAAAGAATTAATGAATAATGAATCAAATAATGAATTCAAATAATGAATCAAATACTTGATTCTTCAAAAGAATAAATAAAATTGATAAACCTCTAGCCAACTTTATCAAAAAAAAGGAAAGAAAAAACTCAGTCACGCAATGAGGAATGCAAAGGGTGAAATCACTACAAATCCTGTGGAAATTCAGAAGATCATCAATACATACTTTGAAAATCTTTACAAACATAGGATGGAAAACACAGAAAAAACAGATTCCTAAAAATTTATGAATTATCAAAGCTGAATCAAGAAGATACAAAACTTCTGAATAACCCAATATCAATTAATGAAATTGAGAATGTAAAAAAAAAAGCCCAGGTCCTGATGAATTCACAGCTGAATTCTATAAGAAATTTAGAGATGCTTTAATAACAATACTCCTCAAACTCTTTAATGAAATTGAATGGGAAAAAAATTCTCCTTAACTCATTCTGGTGGGTAAATATTACCCTGATACCAAAACCAGAAAAGACCCAACCAAGAAAGAAAATTACAGGTCAGTCTCTCTAACGAACATAGATGAAAAGATCCTCAATAAGATACTAGCAAACAGAATGCAACAAATCATCAAGAAGATTATACACCATGACCAAGAGGGATTCATTTCAGGAATTCAGGGATGGTTCAACATACACAAATCAACAAACATAATACACCATATCAATACAGCCAAAGACAAAAATCACATGATCATCTCAATAGATGCAAAAAAGCTTTTGATAAAGTCCAACATTCATTCATGATAACAACCTTAGAGAAAATTGGAACAGATGGTTATCACCTCAATCTGATAAAAGCTTTCTATGACAAACTAAAGACAACATCCATACTAAATGGACAAAAACTGAAATCTTTCACTCTAAAATCAGAAACAAGACGAGGATGTCCACTATCACCACTCCTATTCAACATAGTTCTGGAAACATTAGCCAGAGCAACTAGACAAGAGACAGAAATAAAAGGAAGATGGAAAAGAAAAGAAGAAGTTAAATTTTCGTTATTCACAGATGACATGGGTACTCTACATAGAAGACCCCAAAAACTCTACCAACAGACTTCTGGATTTACTAAGCAAATTCAATGGTGCAGCTGGGTAAAAAGTCAACACTCAAAAATCAATAGCATTCTTATAAACAAACAACAAGCTCATTGAGAGAGAAACTAGAGAAATCATATCCTTCACAATAACATCCAAAAAAGTGGTATAAGTGCCTGCCTTGCAAGTGCATGGTTGTGAGTTTGATCCCTAGTACAAAAAAGAAAGACAGAAAGAAAGACAGAAAGAAAGACAGAAAGAAAGACAGAAAGAATCAATCTAACAAAGGAAGTAAATACCTATATATTGAAAATACAGTACTCTGAAAAAAGAGATTGAAGAGTATATCAGAAAATTGAAAGATATCTCTTGCTCTTGGGCTGGAAGAAGAACCAATATATGAAAATATTCATACTTCCAAAATTGTTATACAATTTTAATGTAATCCTAAAAATAGATAAAGAAGATGTGGGTGTTTTTTATACAGTGGAGTAATATTCGACCATAAAGAAGGATAAGCTTGAGACATTTCTAGCTAAATGGATCCAGTTTGAAGCCATGTTCCTTATGTGAAATAAATTTGACACATGTAAATACCACATTGTTTCTCTGGTGAGGGAAACCAAAAGTGTAAACAAGTATCAAAAAGTATAATAGATAGAGTAAAATAAAAAGAAAATGTTTAAAAGGGAAGGGGAACTAGGGAGGGGAGGTGGGGGAAAAAAGGAAGAGAAAAGAAAAAAATGATAGTAAAAGAAGGAAAATGGAAATAAATCTTTTGTATATAAGGAGAGTAATAGAGATTGAAGGGAGGGTAGGTGAATGAACAAAAAAGAATCACTTTATGGGTACAAATTCCCTACAATGAATGTGATAATATGTATACCTAAAACGTGTCAATAAATTTAACTAATTAAAAAAAAAAGAGTAATGCAATCGTAGTAGGAGACATCAGTACCTTTCTTTTGACCATTGTTTATCCAGACAGAAAATCAATAAGAGATGGTGGACTTGAATAATTACATAGACCAAGATTTAACATACTGGTATAGAACATTGTATTCAACAGTAGCAGAATACACATTTTTCTCAAGTGCACACAGAATGTTCTCCAGGATCAATCATATGTTAGATCACAAAGCAAATCTTCACAGGTTTAAGATGACTGGAGTCCACAGATTTCATTTCTAGCCCCAGTAGTTTGACACTAGATATCAATAATAAGAAAAAATTAGAAAATTCATGAATATATAGAAATTAAGCAACACACCTCTGAACAACCAACAGAGCAAAGAGGAAATCAAAAGTATCTTGGAAGTAGAGGAATGGACTTGTGCATATTAAACTTACAGGATATAGCAAAGACAGTTATAAGAAGAAAGTTTATGGTGATAAGTGTCTATGTTTAAAAAGAATAAGGATCCCAAATAAACTACTAACTTTACAGGTCAAAGAACTAGAAGAAAACAAAGCCCAATATTAGAAGAAGGAAGGAAATACTATTAAAGTAGACATAAATAAAATAAATGCTGGAAAAACAATAAAAAAGAACATACAAAGAATCTGTACTTTGAATAAGAGTGGTGACAGTGGACATCCTTGTCTTGTTCCTGATTTTAGAGCAAAAACTTTCAGTTTTTGTCCTTTGTGTTTTGAAAAGAAACAAAATGGACAAAATTTTAACTAGACCAACGTGGAGAAAAAAGAAGACTCAAATAGATAATTATGAATGAAAGAGGAGGCATTACAGACATCACAGAAATAAAGGATCATGAAAAACCACTATGAACGCTCATGTGCCAAAATAGGATAACCAGAAGAAACGGATAATTTTCTAGACATATCTGACCAACTAAGACTGAATTATAAAGAAATAGAAAATTTGAATATAATAATGATGTTGAATCAGTAATTAAAAATCTTACCTCAAAGAAAAGCCCAGACCTAGACTCTTCACTATTGAATTCTACTTAACATTTAAAGAACTAATGCCAGTCCTCCTCATATTCTTCCAAAATACTGAAGAGAGGGTGACTCTTTGAAATTGATTTTATGTGGCTAGTATCTTCCTGATATAAAAGCTAGACAAGAATACTACAAGAAAAGAAATTTTAGGCTAATATTCTTGAAGAACATAAATGCAGAAATATCCTACAAAATACTATGAAATTGGATGAAACTGTATCTTGGGAAGTTCACATACCATGATCAACTGAGATTTGTGCCTGGTATTGAAGGATGGTCCAACATATCCAAATTAATAACTGTAAAATAACATATTAGTAGAATGAAAGATAAAATCATATGATCATTCCTATAGGCACAGAAAAAACATTTGACAAAATTTGATATCTCGTTTTTTCATTGTGAAATCTTACAAAAAATTAAGCATAGTAAGACCTTACCTCAAAATAATAAAAACCGTGTATGACAAGTCAACAATTAACATAGTCTCAATAACATTAAGGTGAAAGATTTTTGTTTAAGACCAGTATAAGATAAAGATACTCACTGCTACCATTTCTTTCAATACAGTGTTGTCAGAGAAATCAAGTAAGAGAAGAAACACATGGTGTATAATTTGGAAAGGCAGAAGTAAAATAGTGTTTTTAGATGACAGGATCCTGTATATAGAAAAGCTGTGTTAGGACTTAATGAATTGAATAAAGTTGTAGGATATAAAACCAACATACATCAGTTATGTTTATTGTACAATAACAACAAACTGTTCTAAAATGAAATTACAAAATAGTCCTGTTTATAATAGCACCAAGAATAAAATACTTAGAAATACATTTATCCAAGGAAGTAAAAGACCTGTATGCTGACAATTATAAGATATTGGAAAAATTTGAAGAAGATATAACTAGATGCTAAAAACACTGTGTCCATGGATGGGAAGAATTAACACTGTAAAAATATCCATACTATATAATCTATTAACATTATTAAAATATCCATATTACATAAAGTAATATACAGATTCAGAGAAAATTAATATTGCAATGGCATTTTTCAAAGAATTTGGAAAATAATTGTAAAGCTTATGTGAAACCATGAAACACTCCAAAAAAAAAAAAACTTTGAGAAGAAGAGCATAGCTGTATGCATAACATTTTCTAAGTTAAAAATGTATTACATTCCACCCTGGTAAGTGGCTGTGGCCTGGGAAGCTCCGGCCACCCCAAGGCGAGAACCACCAGCATCTCCTGAGATCTGCACCATGATAGAACTTAGGGCGCTCAGAAACCAAGCAATCAACTCACTGCCCTGGTAAGTGGCTGGCCTGGCAAGCTCTGACCGCCCCAGGGAGAGAACCACCAGTGTCTCCTGAGATCAGTGACATGTTGGAACTTAGGGCACTGGGAAACCAAGCAACTAGCTTGCTGCCCTGGTAAGTAGCTGTGAGCCTACTGGCATGTTGGCTGCAAATCAAACATCCCATCTCCCCCCACTCCTTAGCAAGTGGGAGCCAAAGATCTGAGCATCTCTTGTGAGGTTGACCATATGCAATATAGCAAATAAGGGGGATTTCCTTCTACCATCTCTTTGAAGGCAAATATTTTATCATTGTTTTGCTTTGTTCTGATTAATGGTATTGCTCTATTCAATATTCTATTTTGATAAGTTCTATAATGTTCTGCATTTCCTTTGATTTTGTTATACCTGATTGAAAGAACAGCCATTGTGAAGATGAGATATACTATGGTAACTTTTACTGTTATCCTGGTAACCTGCTGTGAAGTTCTGTACCAATTTCACTACACTGTCTCAATTGGCTTTGTTCCATCTTGTTCTGTTGTATTTTACTACCTTCAAAATAATAAAAAAATAAAAAAAATACAAAGCAAAAATAATCTGGAAATAGTTTAAAACAGACATATACACAAGTGAAACATAATAAAAAGTCCAGAAATAAACCCGTGCATATACAATAAGATGACCTTTGACAATGATGACAAACCACCTAAAAGGAGAAAGTATGATCTCTTCAGTAAGTAGTATTGAGAAAACTGGATATGAACATTCAGAGGGATGCATTTGGACCCTTATCTCACACCAAGTGTAAACAAGAAACTTAAAGTAAATTAAAGTAATTATTTATTCTTTCAAATAACCAATTCTTTGATTCATTAATTCTTTGTTTTGTTTTCTTAGTCTGTATTGCATCAATTATATAACTGATATATATATATATATATATACCACTTACATTAATAAATATATATATTACATTAATGAATATATATATATATGCTTCTTTTTGTTATCTTTGTGCTGTTGGTTCTTTACACTTCCCCTCTGTTTAATTGTTTGCCTTGTTAGTGGTTTTTTTCTGTTGGTGTTCTTGAAGTTGTAGTTATTTTTATGTCTATCTAGAATATCTTTCAGTTTTCTTTGCAGGGTTGGTTTGATGGTCATGAAGTTCTTTAGATGTTCTTTGGCATGGAAGTATCTGATTTCTCTATCAATTTTTAAAGGACAGTTTTGCAGCATACATCAATCTGTGTTGGAAGCTGTTTTCCTTTAGGATTTGAAATAGTTCACTCCATTCTCTTCTTTACTTAATTGCTTGTGTTGAGAAGTCTGCTGTGGTTCTGATGGGCTTTCCTTTATAGGTGATCTGTCACTTTTCTGAGGCTTTATTATTTTGTTCTTATGTTGAATGTCTGGAATGTTGATTATTATATGTCTGGGTGTAGATTTATTTTGGTTATGACTAATTGGAATTCTATATGCTTCACTTATCTCTATGTCTGTTCCCTTTCCCATGTTTGGGAAATTTTCTGCTATTACTTCTGTAAGTAGTCTTTTTATAGCATTTGTGTTGTCACCTTTTTCATTTACACCTATCAATATTACATTGTCTTTCTTTTGCATCATTTTGAAACTGTTGAATTGTTATTTCCTTATTATTTTTAAAGGATCTTCCCTTTCCAATTCACTAGCTGCAATCTTGTCTTCAAGGTCTGAAAGTCTATCTTCACATTCATTGAGGAGCTTTTGCCAACTTTCGATGGAATTTTTGATTTCCTCGATATCTCTTTGAATCTGTTTCGTGCATTCTAGTTCTTTCTTATATTGTTCCCTTAAGGGTTTCCATCTTTTTTCAGTGCTCCTATATTTTTTAACTATGTGTTCAGCATTTATTTTATATGTTTACCATTTCTTCTTTTACCTGGGAGAATATTCCTGATCTGAATTTCTTTACCGCTTCATGGAGTTGTTTACTTCAGTTGCTAACATTTCAGAAGTTTCATGTGTATGGCTTACACTTTCTTCTATGTCCATGTCTCCTGGGCTTGTTTGGGATGAGCTGGAGGTTTGAGGTTACATTTTGTTCTTTCATTTTGTCATTTTCCTCTATTCCTCTTGGGAAGCTGAATAAAGGCCTCAGTTGCTTCCTGAGTTGAGGATGTCTATCTGTACTGCAGTGAGTTTCCTCAGGTGAGTGGGAATCATTAGGAGGCCTGACCAGGTCCCTAGTGGCACTGGAAGGCTCTGAAATGGGGGGATTATGCTGGGCATCCCTTCAGCACACCCCTGTCACTCTGAAGCTCCCCAGATGCTTGAGGTTTCTGGGTGCGACCTTAGTAGGCTCTGAGTGGTGTACCAAGGGTTAGCATCTAGATAGAGTATGCTGTGCAGGCCTTCAGCTCATGCCACACTGTGCACCAAAGTTCTCCAGCTGCATGGGGTCACTGAGTGGGGCCCTAACAGGTTCCAAGTGAGGTACCAACGTTGCGCAACTAGGTGGGGTTTGCTGTGCAGGACTTCAGCTTGTGCCACTCACTGCAGGCAGTTCCCCTGCCACTCAAGGTCACTGAATGGAGCCCAGTGTCCCTTTTATTTTCTAGCACCAGATCCATTTAATTATCTTATAAAACCTTATAAAGTTAATTATCATATACACAGATTGAAAACCAGAATAATAGGCCAAAGAACATGTAAAATGCAAGACAGTTATACTAAGCCAAAGCACATTTTTAGATACATTGTCCATGCTGGTTACAGTATTTTTTATATTATTTATTTTAAAATGAAAAAAGAATAAAAATGATGACACAGAATTTCAAAACAAAATAATAGGAGACTAACAATGGTTAATATATTGCATATCATTATTTTCAAAGTAGTTGGTCTGATTACAAGATATAGACATGAAAAAATGATCAAACAATGGAAGCACAAACCATTCTTTTTGATGAACTAACAGAAAATTATTAGTATAGTTATCTATTACATCATCTTTTATTTTCTCTTTTTTACTTTTTTCTGATTTTTATTTTGCTATATATATGTATATGCATATATATGTATCTTTTCATAAAAGAGAAACCATGTGATATTCAAGCTTGTGTGTTACTTTAATTAACATTACGGTCTCAAGGTGCATCCATTTGCCTACAAATAACTCAAGCTTATCCTTTTTTATGGCAGAGTAATACTCCAGGGTGTATAAATATCATATTTTAAAAATCCACTCATCTGTTAATGATGTATAGGTTATTTCAAAGAGTTAGCTATTGTGAATTGTGCTTCTATAAACATGGGTATGCATACATCACTGTAGTATGTCTTTAATTCTTTTGGGAAGATACTTAGAAGGGAAATAGCTGGGTCAAATGGAACTTCTCCTTTTAGTTTTTTGAGGAATTTCTATACTAAATTTTTTTTCCATTCCTCAAGTTGTTTCTTTACTCTGCTAATGTTTTTTTGTTACACAAAAACAGATTGATTTTAAAAACAGTGAAAGAGCAAGAAATTGTGCCTAATTTGACGCAATGTCACTTACATAACATAAAAATGGTTAAAACATTTATCTTTCAATATTATATGAAGGTGCAAGATATATATTGTAAACGTTAGAATGAGTAGGAAATGAAAATGGGGGTGAGGAGGATATGAAAGGGGAAAAGACACAAAAGAAGAAAGTGAGAGAAGAGAGGGATCTTGCATAGGTAACAAACTTCTGCATCTCCAATAATGTGCTGTGAACTAAAAAGGTTCATAAAATTTTTTTGAATAGTTGAAAAATGTAATTTATGCTTTTCACAAGCCTATATGAAATCATAATTTATGTGTTGGGCTGCTTGTCAATTTATCTTTTAAAATTGCATATTTGTTAGGCTAGGACTGTAACATTTTTATTAAGTTCTCATATATACCTGATACAGCTCTAGGGCTCCAGGGCTCCTGGCATGTGTCAGCTACACATGTCTGGTCCACAGGATAAAAGCCTAGAAGAAGAATTACTGAATCAGATGGTCGGAAGTTTTAATAAACATTGACAAACTGTCTTCTAAAACTCTGTATATATTGGTGTTTTTCCTTAGGTATTTATGCTTTAAAAATACTTTTATTTTTAAAGAACAATTTTAGGTTTGTAGCAAAACTGAGAGAAAGGTACAGAGATGTCTCATATTGCCCTTACACTGACACTGTTCTCCATCAGTAACAGCTCCCATCAGAGTGGTGCACTTGCTAAAACTGATGAGATTACCTCGACACGTGAAAAGTCATAGTCCATAGCTCAGGATTCACTCCCAGTGCTGTACATGTGTCCACTACTCTATTACAGAATCACACAGATTATTTTCACTGCCCCCCAAATTCTCTGTGCTCCAACTACTTCTCTGTTCTCTCTCCCTAACTCTTGGCAAACACTGGTCTCATCTCCATCTCTGTAGTTTTACCCTTTCAAGTTACTATATAGTTGGAATCATATAGTGTATAATTTCTTTCAGTTTAGTAATGTGTATTTAAGATTTGTCCACATCTTTTTATGGCTTGATAACTCATTTTGTATCACTGACTAATATTCCATTATCTGGATGGACCACAGTTTATTTATGTATACTTCTACTTAACATTTGGACAGCTTTCAACTTTTGACACTTAAGAGTCAGGCTACTATAAACTTTCATACTCAGGAGAATTTCTGTATCAAAGCATAAGCATGTTTAAAATGTAAATAGATAACAGTTAATGCAATCTTCAAATTTTGTGTCCATTGGTACTTTTTATGGGGGATGGCTTCATAATTTTTTCCCTATTGAGGATAAAGGGATTAGAGGAAAGTGGTACAGGAAAAATACCAACGAAAGGTGGGATTTGAGCCATACAATCTGTGTAAACTGAGACAGCCCTGAGCTGGGGGGAGGATAGGAGCTGAGAAAATTCTAATCCAGATCAGAGGCAGATACTCCCCAGGCAGGCTCACCCAGTCCAGCTTGCTCTGACCTGGGCATTTTTCCCTTTTAGGTCATTTGGCAGTGGGCTCTGCTATCAAGCACCTGTCCATGGCAGGGGGACAGGAAAACTCATTTTGTGATTATTACTTACCCATTGTTATCTTTTAGCAGGGATACATCATCTGTGTCCAGGGGCCAGCACCCCTATTCAGTTTTTGATGAGCTTTCCATCCAACAGCCAGAGCTCTAGATGGCAGACGGGCTGGTAGGCGGGGATCCACCCAGGGCCTCGGCGGAAACAGGATGTAATGTTTCCAAGCGGGGCAAGTTGCAGCTGCTTATCTCTAGTGGTCAGTAAGGCAGACAGAAAACATTCTCTGTGACCTTCCTTCCTCGTGTATTTGAAAATCATGACCCTGCTCCCCTTTATGGAGGAGTAAACTGAAGCATTCTAACTGAGTGGAGTAGGACCATGAAATATTTGTATTTTCCAATTATTTATTTCTATTGTGTTTGGTTGAATTCCCTGCCTCCACTCTAACATTTTTTGGCAGATTCCATAACTTTTGGTTCTCTTTCATTTATTAAAATCTCAGTCAATTTTGGTTTACAGCATCCATCTCGGATTCAGTGTGAGTCTAATCTCCTCTTTCCTTTAGAGTTAGTGGGAACAGAGGCCTGGGAGTTCTGGGGTAGTCGTGATGCTATCTTTTCACTCCTACAGTCCGGTACTTTGGATAGAGAGGACAGTGAGAGGCAAGAGTGAGGTGGAGGTTGGAGGTGACATAGTCTGCCTTCAGATATAAACCTCCTTCCTCTCTCAGATCTCCTTGTATGTTTCTGGGGAGGGTGTCAACGTCATTTGAGGTTGAACAATTCTTAGAATGGAACTGTTCTGGAGATCTCACAATATTTAACATTTTGCTTCTTCTGTTACCAGGACAAAATCCCACAGTACCTTTTAGTCTTTTCCAAACCACTTCCCACTTTTGCGCACATCTCCATTGGAAGGGACATTGTACTCGTATTGAAATCTATTGGAATCTTCTTGATTTTGTTCAGAGAAAAGGGATACAGAGCAAGGTTTTAGATTATTGAGCCTTAGTCTGTGGTGGGAAGGATTCTTGGTTGTAATAGGGTAAACTGAGGTGCAACAGAGACAACTGAAGAATTGGGTTTGTCTAGGGCTGTACCTGTTCTTAGGGTAAGGAAGACCAGAGGGAAGGTTCTAGTCTAGTTATCTGGGAGGCAGAGCTAAACAGAGGTTCCACAGAGCCAGGACAGCTCTGTGGTGTCTAAGCAGAAGTAGTTATGTATTTCGAGAAGTTATTGGGGGAATTTGTCCTTCAGGGATTTCCTGCCAGATGCCAATGGTGAGGGCCAAGGTTGATCCTGTGAGAGGAGGGGAACTCCCTGGGTATGGCCTTTGGCATTTTGGTTTTTCTTGCGTAAGAGGAATCTTTTTGTATGTAGAAGTATTCAATTGGAGTAGTTCTGGAGGTTTGTATGGTTGTGGAGGATGTAAAGGGCATATTTTGAGTCTGGGTAGGTATTAAATATGGTTCCCTTTGCCAAGGTGAGCGCTCTGGATAGGGCTGTGAATTCTGCCTGTTGTGTTTGGGGGGAGAGTTTGGGTCTCAGTTACCATGTTGATTGCAACTGTTACACATCCTGCTCTTGCCACAGAAGTGGCTGAGGCTTTGCAAGAGTTACTATCTGTGAACCATGTTTGTTGTGGGTCTGGCATGGGAAGGTCTGAGATGTGGGAGAAGAGCCTGGTGTGTAGTTGTATGAAGAGGAGACAGTCATGGTTCCAAGTGGGGTATGGGTTGTCTTTAAGAGGTGTACAGAGGGGAGCCAAGTGTGTGACTACAGAGGAGGTAGAGATAGCCCAGAGATGTGGGTTTAAGGAGAGAGAATCATAGGGGAAGGGAGTTTGGGGGTTGGAGGGGAGAGCAAGAGGGTGATGGAGCATGGGGTGGTCCTGGGGTTAGTCAGAATAACAGATGGTTTTGTTAAGATGTCTCTCCCAAGGAGTGGGATGGGGCAGGTTGTGATAACCAGGAAGTCATGAGAAAAAATGTGGTTTTGTAGCTGGCAGAGGAGCAGGGGTGTCTTAGATATAGTGCCATCAATTCCCACAACAGAAATGTCAGCTAAAAGCAGCTGTCCTGGAAAAGACGGAAGGGTGGAGTGAGTTACTCCCATGTGTGTCAATTAAGAAGGAAACAGCCTCACTGTCCACCATAAGATTTACCAGAAGTTAGGCAGTTGTGAAGGTCCAGGGGGGTGTCCCTTGGTTGGTTTTGGTTCCATCTAGATTTCTCAGCTGTAGTGTGGTTGTGTCTGTATACACTGTGTGGTTAGAATTCTAGGCATGTCATTAATCCTCTTCTGGACCTCTCTGTCACTGAGAAGCACATTAGAGAGGGTACCTGTGTCTTCCTTTACCTCTACCAGTGATCCTTACCTCCAACACCTATCTGTTGAGGAGAGATCTGGTGTAAACGAGGGATGTAAGATCTTTTTGCTTAAAAGCTCCTTAGATAATGCCACGGTTCTGCCCACCTGTGACTCCACGTTCCTTTGCGAGGAGCCATGGGAACTTCTGGGGTCTGAGAACTTCTGGAATCTTATGCTCTGATAAGCTATTGTGTCCATTTTCTTTTCAAGGCTGCCCACCAAAGATTGTGCCTTCATAAATCTCCATAAGAATAGCAGGTACCTGGGACATTCATGGCTGTATTGTACTTCAATAAAGCAGATAAGACTCTCCCAGCAGATGCTACCCTTGGCTGGCAGCCCTGGTACAGTTCTTTGGTTTGTACAGCTCAGTACACATGCTTCCCAGATGACAGATCAGTTCCCCCTTCCCTTCTGTCTCTGAAAGTACTTATTCTGCAATTCTGTCTGCTTCTGGATTTGTGACATGTGGGTTTCCCATCTTTGAAATATCTCTCACTAAGGACTCACAAAGTTGAGAGTTTTCAATCCCAGCTCTATGCATTTCCTTTTCTTCTCAGATTGCTTTGAAAAGGGTGTGTTTGTGTGTGTGTGTGTGAATGCACGTGCTCATGCAACGCTCGCACGTGTGTATTGTTTATGGTGATGGTGATGATAGCAGGACTGGCTTGGCCTATCTTTAGAAAGCCTATTAGTGAGCAGGCACTTCTGTGGCTTCCCTTAGAGTGTGGTATATTCTTGTCCTATTTGTCCTCATTCAGGAACCCTAGTTTCTGTTTCAGAGGTGGAACAGGAAAATAGGACTTTTCCTGTTCCACCTCCTGTGACACCAAAGCAGAGAGTGGGTTGGGAAGACCTCCCAGAGCCTTGACACTGACGTTGATCTTAGATGCAGTCACTAGAAGATAGGACCATGTCCTGAGCATTAAAGAGACAAGGAAAGCTCCCCCTTCACATTCTGAGAGCTCACAGTTCCCTCTCTTCACTGTTGATCTCTTTCTTTAAATACCCCATCAAAAGAAAGGGGAAAGTAGTTAATGGGTCGTAGGCACAAACTGTGGTAAGAGAATGTTTGCAGGGAGGGAGAAGTGTTTCTTGTTCTGCGTCCGTTAGAAGAGTGTGGAGTGGCTAGGAACTTTGTGAAGTGGAAATGAGGATTCATTGCTTAACGTGGTCATGAGAAAGAGAAAGAAGCACTGCAACTAAAAATTGTCCACCTGTTCATCCATTTATCTATCCACCCTCACATACAACAAATTTTACTGTGTCTCTATTGAGAAAAGCATGGTGAAATGACAATCATTTTTGTGCTTTGCCTTATCAACTGTTTCCTATTTTTGTCTTACATGGTTTGCTTGCTAAAGAACAGAATTATTAGGACCATATACTTCTAGACATGGAGTCTTGTGGGTAAAAATTCCCCTATGGAGCCAAGTGGGCCAGAGGAAATTGTATAACTTAGTTGGGGACTACCACTTTGTAGACATTAATTTTTACTATTTTCTATAAAAGCTGTATTAATTTACCTTTCTGCCAACATTTTTTAAGTCCTCACTTTTCAGTGTCTTCACCAGCACTTGTTATTTTTTGTCTTTTTGATAGTAGCCATTCTGATATGGGTGAGATGATATTTCAGTTTTGGTTTTGATTTGTATTTCCCTAATGATTAGTAATATGAGCATTTTTAAATGCACTTTTTGGTCTTCTTTTGAGAAATGTCTATTGTAAATCTTTTTCTTATTAAAATTAGATTATTATTTTTTATTATTATTAGTTTGCTGTGAGTTGTTTGAATCCTTTATGTATGCTGGTTATTAATTCTTTGTCAGGTAAACAATTTGCAAATATTTTCTCTCATTTTGTAGATTGTCTTTTTACTCTGCTCTTTCTTTTCTTTGTTGTATAAAAGATTTTAGTTTGATACAACCAACTTTTTTGTTTATTTTATTTTTCCTTTTGTTGCCTATAATTTTGTGATCTTATATATTTGTTTACATGGATGTTTTGAAGCTTCTTTTTTATGTTTTGAAGTGTTTCTCCTGTTTTCCTTTAATAGTTTCATAGTATCACATTTAGGTACTAGATGTGTACCTAAATGGGGATGTTGATTTGCAGAAGTTCATAGCAAGTAGTTGATTTGCAGAAGTTCATAGAAAGTAGTGCTTTCTCTCTTTCTTTCTTTCTTTCTTTCTTTCTTTCTTTCTTTCTTTCTTCTTTCTTTTCTTCTTTTTTCTTTGTTTCTTTCTAAAATGAAATATGAAAGTGACTTTTTTCAATTACATACTGTAAATCTTAAATAAAAGTATTTTTACTTAATGTATAATGCCGATGTCTTTCAATGGTATAGCTATGAATATTGCAAATTAATGTTCATATCAATGGTACATAGAGAGACAGGCACACATACACTCAACTAGATGGAGATATTAGTGGCCTTGTTATTCAGATGAGAAAACAAAATGTCAGAAAAGTTGAGTGCTTAATTAAGGATTCACAGGACTGGTAGCATCTGAATGTGAATTTGGAACTGTTTGATTACAAAGTTTACCGTCATCTTTATATTTATATCATGATCCTTCTAAAAATAAGGTATATAAATGAAACATGTAAAAAATAAAAACAATTACCTGTGATAAAGTATGAGGCCTTGACCATGATTATGGCAGTGCTTGAGGAAGATGTTGAGGAATTCATTATTTATGTAAAGTAGAACTTGTTTTAAATTAGGTTTAAACTCTAGTGCTTGAGTTTGCTTCTCTTCTCTTTTCTTTTTTTGTAATTTTTATGTTAAAGAGACTAAAACCAAACAAAATGAAACAGAATAAAGCCAATCAAAACAAAACAGTGTGAGATAGGACTTCAAAACAAGACAATAGGAAATCAACAATGTTTTCCATAATGCCTCTTGTTGTCTTCAAAATAACTGTCCATACTTCAGACATAGTACAAATCAAACAAAACAGAATGGAATAGAACCAATAAAAACAAAACAATGAATGCAATAAAGGACTTCAAAACCAGACAATAGTAGATCCAAACTAGCTATCATAATACATCTTGTTGTCTTTGAAATAGCTGCTCTTGCCATTGGATATAACAAAATCAAACAAGACAAAACAGAATAAAACTCACCCAACAAAACAATGAAAATCATACAGGACCTCAAAACAAGACAATAGGGAATCAACAATGGCTACCACACTCAGGAGCTTCCCCACATTGCATATTGTTATCCTCTGAATAGAGGATCAGACCACTGGCCTTAGGTCTGCAGAGTCAGTGAAACACTAAACACTACAAGCATTAAGTTGTATTTTTCCTCACCAACCATCATTGCAGACTGTGTGTTTCTCTGGATCAGCACTACTGGGGCATTGGGGTGGGACCTTGGCTCTTCTTGTTTCCCAGCCTGTGCACCGGAAGGGGCTGGTGTCTGGTTCTCCCCACAGTGGCCCATGCACAGCATTGACTGGCAGGGAGGGCTTGGCTTCTTGTTGGCTTCTTGTTCTCCTTCCCTGCAGTCTGCTAAGTTTGATTTTCTTGTCATTGTTTTCTAATGTTACTTTCTGGTAATGTAATTGTCTGATGTTTCTGTAAAAAGCCCAGTCTTAGAGCTTTGTGAGGGCCAGACTCGCTTCTTTGGCTTTTTCCTAGAGCAACACATAAAGATTCGTGTTTTGTAAACATGGCTAGAGTAGTTAGAATCCCAAGATCCACCCCACAGCTCCTGGAACTGAGGCCTTAGGTCGTCTTCTCTTCTTGCATCTGGTTGTGCCTGTGAGACACCATGACAGTAAGCTTTGGTGGAAGAGATGTTGCAGGACTTCTAATATTAAGCTGTAAGAATGCTTTCAACCTCTGCTGGGGTCTCATTGAAGTTTATCTCTCAGAATACTGCCTTTTGGAAACCAGTTGTCATGGTGTGAAAAGCCTAAGCACTTGGGTGGTTGTTTGGTCTACAGTTCCACCCGAGGTGCCCACAGATAGGCAGGTAACTATCGTGGACAACCAACCCTGCCCAGTCAAGCTCCAGATAACTTTTGGCCAAGCCATCATCCAACTTTAACCACATAAGACCTTGATCAAGAACTGACTTTCTGAGTCCTCTCACCCCACAGAACCATGGGAGAGAAGAACAAATTAGAGATCCAAGCCACTAAGTTTTGGGGTACTTTTTTGCACAGCAACAGATAGTAGAAGAGTGTGTCTCAGGCAAGAGGTTAGATTTCAATTTCCTGGCTTCCAGCTGAGAAGTGGGGCTCTGGAGTTAAGAGACTGAAACTTACTAGATTCTTGATCCCACCATATTCTCTTCTTTTCTGTGTAAGCAGTACTCTCATCTGTAAGGTAAGCATAATCGTAGTTTATTCCTCCTAGGACTTTTATGAGAATTAAATAAGATGATTGACATAAAGGGCTTAGTATGGGGCCTGGCATTTACTAAGTACTGATTAAGTTGCAACTATGATGATAATGATTGAAATTAGTGGTTTTGTAGAACCAACCAAAATTTCTCCTAAATGCAATCAATTATTCACATTTTTTTTTAGTTTTTGTTTTTTTTTTTCTTCTGCCAGTCCTAATCTACCAGGTTCCCTGAAGCCAAATCATGCAGTTTGTGGCAAACCTGCCTTATTCTGTTTTGCTGTGGATTTCCATCCTAGGTCACATTTTCTGAGTTGATTACTTTTGGGGTTGAGAGGATATGAACTTTTTATTTGTCCATTTTTATTTCTTTTTTAAATGCCCTACCAGTTTTGCTTCTCCTTCAGTGTCCTCCAGGGAATTGGTTTACCTTACTTGAAAGGCAGAGGGAACCGAGCAGGAAATTGATGTCTTAACAATGATGACAAGAATGAGGGTCATTGGGATGAAGAGGAAAACTGACACTTAAATTGTCCTCTGTGGTTTCTTAATGACTTGTTGTGGCTTGGAGTATTATGCTGTTTCTCATAAAAGGAAACCAAATGTATACTGGGGTTTGTTGAAATGCCAGAATGAATGAACCTTTTCAGAATAGCAAACATTTTCCTATGACTTTGCGACTCCTGTGATTATGTTAATGCTGGGGAGAGTGATCAGGGACAGGGGGTACACCAGGACCACCATGAATCCCATCTCCTCCCATACTCATGTTTTAGATTCCAAGCCTCAAAAACAAAATTGTATTAAAGGCTTAGCTGTCTGGGCAGCGTGCTGTACACCTAAACTACGTCTCCTTCCATTTTGCGCTCTTTCTTTTCAAAAGTCAGGACATGTTTTAGGAGAGATAGTTAAGTGATTTATGTTTGGAATTTTTATGCATATTAGAAACCTACACATGGATAGGCAGAAAGATTGCATCATTTAATTTGCTCTTTTTTGGAGGGAATTGCTACAAAAATATCTAGTTTGGATCTTTGTTTGGTACCTTAAATAAATTTTAACCACAGAAATTTTGAAGTACATTTTAGCATCTGAGATATCAGAGAGAAGAAGATGTATTTTGAGTTGTTTTATAGCAGAAACAATCCCATTTTCTCATGAGGGATTCAGTTATTAGGAATCAGGTCTGAAAGTGGTTGCTTTGGGATTTTAAAAAAATGTCTAAATCAGCAGTTTGGTTAGGCCTGAAAGACTCATGTACATCTTCTAGTTGCTCAAACCACTTATGGCTTCTGTCTATCAAGTGGACTTCCTTCAGGAGTTTTGTTTATGTTTTTAAAAACTGGATCAACTTCTGTAATTTTGGCCTCTCTGGAAGACAAAACCCAGTCTTTATCTCTTGAGTTACCTTCATATCTGTGAGAATGAGCCAGATAAACTGAATTTCTTTGACTGAAGTCTTTTCAGAATAGCAAACATTTTCCTATGGCCTAGAATAAAAGTTAACCCTGACTCATTCATCATGAAAAATTATCTGTGCTCAGTATTAACATAATTCTGCAGCCTCTTTAAAGTGATCAAAGTTTTTGAATTTGTGTTGATTTATGATGCTGGAAAATTATACATTTTGGAAAAAATTTAAAATATAGACAATCACTCTTTGAACTGATAGCTAATTTAATAAAAGATTTGTGTTTGAGTAATTAGGCTCTCCTGATTAGAAAATATTAGCAATTCTGAGCAATAACTGTTCCTGGCTCTAGAAGAAAGAGCTCCTGCCGTTAGTGCCTTTCTAATTAAATTAAATTTCTAGTTGGGAACAAGCATCTTTTGAGTGACAATATTACCCCAAGATGTTAAAGACTGAATATAATGGGATTTGTCTTTGTTTCTAAGGCTTCCCATTTAGAGGCCTCAGACTGTCCTGCTTTGGGCAGGGTAAAATCTTGTAAAATCTGGAACTATCCAACCATGAAGTGTATGGAATAAACATGGCTTATCTAGGACTATTTTTATTTCTGTTTTAAAATTAGTGTATATTTGTGATATATAATAAATAGATTATCAGGGGGAACTGGTACTTCTGCTTCCCCAGGATCATCTTCCATATTTCCATTCTCAGTGATCAAGGTGCAAATTTGTAGTTCTGTCTTTGGAAGTTTCTACTACTATTTCCTCTGTTCAATCCTACTTTCAAATGATTGCAGAAATTTATGGCTTCCTATTTGCTTAGTATTTCTATAGTTTTTTAATATTTTAAATTATTTTCCCCCAAGTCAATATCCCTATCTGTAACTCCCTGAAGTTTCAAATGATGAACTTGTGGGGGTAAAATTGGTGGGGGAACAGAAAGAAAAATAAATTTCGTTTACATTTACTCTAAAATTAAGGAGAAAAATTCCTAAAGGAAATTGAGACTTTCAAATGAAAAATTAATTATTATTATTTTTAATGGTGGTAATAAAAAGGAGTCCATCACTAAAAGATACAAACATCTGTGTGGGAAAATGCAAACAAATGTGAAAGCTGATGCTCACTTATGAAAAAGCTGCTTGTTATCTCAGTCCAGTTACTAAGTTAGAGTGCTGTAATTTTACAATTTAGATCCAGGGTGGTTTGCCAAAGCCTCAAATATTTGGGAGGTGACTGGATCATGGGGGCACTGTACTCATCACTGGGTTCATGTGCTATTAAATTCAGTAGCTAAATGGGCTGGTAGGAGGTGGAGTCTGGTTGGAAGAGGAAGGTCACTGGGGTGTGACCTGGAAGGGTGTGTCTCCCTTCCCAGCTCCTCCCATCTCTTTCTGCTTCCTGGCCACCGTGGTAAGAGCCCCTTTCTTTCACCCAGGCTTTTTTACCATGCTGTTTTCTCCTTGGAATAGGTCAACCAAGCATAGACTGAGACCTTTGAAACTGTGAGCTAAAGTAAACATCTCTTCCTGTAAGGTGTGAGTGTGGCGTACTCTGTCTCTCCGATAAGGAAAGTAAGACATGAGTTATGGTTGTTCTGATGAAGAGTGGTATTTATGTGCAGTTGTTTCAAAGGACATTTCAAATCTGAGAATGAGTGATAACAATTGAAATGTTATTACTTCCTTTGACATTGACAATGTAATGACAATAAATCTAATTTGAATTTCAAAATTACAATTAATACTGTTCTCAAAGCAAGTCATCCTAATCAGTAATTGCTGAGGATGTGTGTTTCACGTACTAGAAAAATGCTCTGCTTGTGTTCTTTGATTTAGTAATGATTTTAATGCTCAGTATATGGGGGTCAGATATTGTAGAAATGAAGAAATTAAGGTAGTGAAAGGACACATACCTTGTCCAGGAAGGGAAGTTCAAGCTAAATGTAGAGCTATCTGCTAGGTCTGTTAGTCTCTATTCTAAAAATTATTTGCACATCTTGAGCAGTTATGCCAGAGTTTCCACATGTTCTTATTGATGTTGTATTTAATCTTCAAAACAATCCTCAGAGGTAAGACATGGATATTCCTCCTTCTCAGATAAGGAAACGGAATATCAGCAAAGTGAATTGTCTCACTCACGACAATGAGAGTGGAAAATGATAAAGTTGGATTTGAGTCTGAGGCTTCCAACTCCAAGTCAGAAAGGAGGCTCAAAATTGTTAAGTGATGGTGTACCTGGAAATCATGGTCCTCTTTGTAAACTGCATTTAGGAACATCATGCTCTTTCTAGAGCACGAGGAAAGGATAGAATATTTAATCCAACCTAGAAAAATTTCAATAGCAAGAAAAAAAATCTGTATGTGTGAAATAAAAAAAAATCACCCTGTAAGAAATTTGTGCAAATGCGCTGCTCAGAGGTTCCTGCAGTGATGAGGCACTTGGAGGAAAGGGAGCCTCTAGGGATTGCAGCGTTGTGGTTCTGCTTTGGCATCTGCAGTGTGGCCTACTTCTCCCCAGCTTGCTTCTGGTCAGTGACTGGGAATGACAGGGGGAGGAAAGATGGGAGTTTCTGTTTTATGAGAAGCTTCTCAGTGGGGATCGTTGCTCTGAGGCTGCCCATCAGCCGAGCTAAAACTTTTGCAGAAGTTGGTGCAGTCTGAGGCTCTTGCTAACAAGAACTTTTCTCTCTCTCCTCCCTGCTCCTGCTCCTCTCTCTTCTGACCTTCTTAAGCACTTTCTTAATAAATCTATTGTATTTCCAATTCTGCGTCTTAGAGGACCCAAACTGATGCACAGCCTGAAATGTTGTTGGGTTAGAGGTCAAGGTGTATTAAATGAAGTATGATTGATTAGTATTTATTTGCTAATTTATATTCATTTTGTCACCTGCCAATATTTCCTACAAACACTAATATTTTACAAAAAGTTATAAAAAGGAAAATGTTTCAAAAATGAAGGTAATTTATCCACAAACTTAATTTCTTTGGTATAAATTTTATTATTTTATGTAGTGATCTCACATCTTTGCTAAGCTTGAGGGGTCATGATAACAAAGCCATAGACACAGTCATATGTTTAAATTTTTTTCATGTTTACAAGTTTGATTTTCTTTTTACTCGTAAATGTACTGACCAAGTGAGACTGACTCATGCCATTTACTTTCACACTTAAATGAATACATAAATGAATATATAAATTCCAGTTATTTGATTTATAATGACTTGTTATAGAGCAGCTCATTATTAATATCATTATAATTGCCTTTGCTGTTATAGATTCTACTCACAACAAATGGGGAAATGTTGTCTATAGTCAGGACTTGTGTATTTTGAGCTGTGGATGATATACTGACAAATCCTTCTGAAATAACGTTTGAAACCTAAGTTTTTATTATTTTCTCCTTTGTAGAACTAATACATACTAGTGTAGAAAATCAAGAAAACAGACAAGTCAACAGCAAAGCAAAATAATACCGTAATAAAAAATTATTTATAATCTTTTTACTCAGAGATTATTCCTGCTAACATCTTGCTGTACTTTTTCAGCATTATTTACTATGTACACATAAAATATTTTAAACACAGTGTACTGTGTTGGCTCTTAAGCATTATGCCTTTTCATTCAGAGATATAATTTTAATGTTTTCCCATTATATTAAATATTCTATTACATGATTTCTTAGGTTTTTTTGAGTTATGACACATTGAAGCATTATGGTCTTTCTCCTTTAAAAATGGACAGTCACACAAAATATTACACACAAATTTCAGAAGTTTCACAGTTTGAAAAGTCTCCATAAGTTTTCTATCCCTGCTTATGGCATTATGTGACTGAAATCTTTTGTTTTCCATTGTAGTATTCTTCATATCAAAACTGTCACTACAACTTCGTGGTTACAACTTTGCCCTACGAGTTAATAATAAACAACCAGCACCTGTAGGACTAGAATAAATGTGGACAGCTTTTAAACATTTGGGAATACTAAGTTAAATGCTTGAAATTTTTTTGAAATAGTTCCTTTGTAATGGTTTTTAATGATGTGTTTTTAAAAGAATATCAAAATTGGTAGATTTTCAAGATTGAAAGTGAGTTTGATTTTTAAAAACAGTCCTGAAATTTTCACTGATATGATTAAATAAACTCAGTAATAGTATTTTGCCTATTTTAAAAAATCACTGTAGGAGATTAATTTTTTTTCTTCACAAGTTGCTATAGGGATGGTGGAAAATGAGACTTTCCAAAGATGGGCACAGTAGCACATTCCTGTAATCCTAGGTACTCAGGAGGCTGAGGCAGGACTATCCTGCACAACAGAGCAAGACCCTGTCAGACAGAAGGGAGAGAGGAGTGATAGAGATAGAGATAGAGGTAGACATAGAGAGAGGAAAACCTCAAGTTAACTATTTGAAATTAGCAAACTCACTTATATAAACATAGATAGCTGTGTATTAGTTCAGTTTTTGGTTACTGTAATGAAGTGTCTGAGGCTGGGTAACTTTTTAGAGAAAAGAGCTTATTCACTGCACAATTCTAGAGGTTAGGACCATGGTGCCAGCATAGCTCTGGTGAAGGCTTCAGGGTGAATGACATTGCAGTCGTGGGAATACATGTGAGAAGAAGCAATCACATGGCCAGACAGGAAGCTAGAGGATGGTTCACAAGTCAGATTCAGGCTTTTTACAACAACTTGGTCTCATGAAAACTTGGACAGGGGCTCCAAGAGAACCACCTCAATCCATTCTGAAGACAGTGCCCCAGTGATCTAAGGTCCTCCCATGAGTGGCCACTTCTTAAAGATTCCATTATCTCTTAATATCACCACACTGGGCACTAAGCCTCCAAAATATACAAGTTTGGGGAGACACACCATATACAAACCATAGTGGTTTGTTTAAAAAAAAATTCATATCACAACGGGGATATTTAATTTTATCCATCAGTTGACTAGGCTGTTTTCTTTTCCTAAAATCACACATATGTATGGTGCACACGCCATATGGTGCACAGTTCATATATCATTCCAGTAGGATGCATATTGTTGCCTTCAGTAACACTCAACACTTTCCCCATCAAAACACTTCCACAGGAATCCTAACAAGAATGTCTTAGGAAACAGATTTGGTTTTCATTCACTATGGCCAAGACATGGTCATCATGATTCACCATGGCTCTGAAGTGGAGGAGGAGACATTTACAAGAAATTTATGTCACAGCAGCTAGCACCACCTGGGTATCTAGATCATAGTTATTCGATGATTAAATGATTATCTCGTTCTTTGGCATCTGCAAATACATTCAGAATATTTTTATGTTTTTTTCAGTCCTGCTGTAGTAACTTCCTCAAAGTTTGAGTATATACAATTTTCATGGCTGGAAAGTCAATCTAACAGGCTGAGGTTGCTTGGTCATTGTTATTTGGAAAGGCCTCTCGCATCATTTTCCAAGGCAAGGAGATGTGATGGTGAAAACGTGGAACCCAGAGAATTCAAAGACTAACCTCAGGTTGCATTCTGCCTGGAACACAAGAGCCGGCTGTGAGAATGAAAAGATTTGAATCTTTTACCATATCACTGCTAAGAGAATGAGTGCCTTTTATTCTATCAACAAAGATTGTCACAGAAAATCGTATTACATGATCCAGCTCGAAAGCATACCAACTGGATTAAGATATCTTTAGAGACAAGAAACACACACACATGCACAAACACACACAACGAATGAGTACATTCTTCAAAAATAAATAAAATGTTTGGTTGTTTGCCTAGGGTTCCTAAGCATCCATCTATGACTCTTTAATTGAATTAAACACATGTAATCAATATGTCTAGATAGAGCTTAATATGAATGTCTAGGTTTACAAATATTTTATCAGGTTAAAAATCTTGACAAGTCAGTCAAAATGATTCAAAGATATATGATAATGCATTTTAATCCATTTGCAAGCTGACCTTTTGGAGAAAGAAATACAATAGAAATATAAAGTTTTCTAGTTATTCCTGGGCCAAAATGAGTAACTAATTGAATTTCTTAAAACAATTACTGTTTGCATCTTTGTCTTTGGATACTCTAACTTATTTCCTTTTGTCCTTCGATGTCACTATGCTGTTTTCCCAGAGGACATTGACGTTGACAGAGAAAGACCAAAGGAACCCTTGTGACTTCATCCAAATGTCATAACAAAAGTAAGGCTTAGCATACTTCTGAGGGATTGACTTCCAAGCAGGAACTGGGTTGTTTTGGAAACTTAACTATTGACATTGTTATTATTTCTCATGAGTGATTAGGTTGACAGATCAATCCCACTTGCGTTTAGTGTAATCCCTACAGGCAGGAGTGGGGAGCCCATCAAAACAGAAGCTGCATGGCTCTGAAGCTTGGCCAAAGCTCTCTTCTCTGCATGACGAGTTTCATTTACTGTGAAACTTCAAAATAGTATTTTATTAGTAGAAAGGGCTACAGATTTTGAAACATCCTGGGACCATTTATATATTTTTAAAAATTTAAAGGACAAACTTAGAAAACTGTGGACATTTTTTGGTCAGTCAAGACATAAGCATTATAGGTGTTAGGATTCTTTTGACTAGTACCTTTTAATTGTGCCCTATAACCAGTAGGAGCTTGATAAATATTTTCTGAAAGTTGAATGAATAGGCAGAGAGTAGTTACTTACTATAAATCATGGCAGGAGTATGTTTTTACAGATATCATTGGGACACAGTCAGATCTTGACCTCCTTTGGCCTTTATTGGTGTGTTTTGACTGATACTAACAAGATGCTAGTTTGGATGGAGATACTTATAATGTAAAAACATGATTTTTACCATCTTCTAACACTTCACAAAGGTCAAGAGGGTAGATAAACAACTTCCTACAGCTGCTGCTACATCTGGCACACGCCTACAGCAGAAAGTGTGTACTGGAAAGATAAACACATCAGATTGTATCTACTTGCACGCTTGTGTTTTTTGTGTCTGAACTTGACCTTTAGCAATTAATAGTAAAACCGGGCTTGATTACAATGAGTAAAAATTCAAATGGAGCAGCACCGAATTGAAAGTATCAGCATTCTCAAGAGGATGGATTTCTCTGGAAGTTTTGAGGTTAATTTTGATTCAGTTATCTTGGTTTGATATCTTATCTTTGTTGTTTTCTTCTGGGAACCATCCCATTTTGATCCCTGCACAGTTTGAGGCACGTGGCTAATGTGGAACGTGAATTGTTCCATCTAGGATGATTTACTTCTGTGTGGATGTTTGCCAAATTTTACTTTACTTTTGACCTCTTGAAGATACTCTCAGTTCTGAGATTTTGTGACACTCAGGATATATATAAAATTAGCAGGTGATTCTTTTAAAGAAGCATCAGACAGAATTCTGTACCAGCTTTCAAGTCAAACAATCTGTTGGCTGATTATCTTTTACAATTCCCATAAATATTACTGATGGCTCAGAGCCTTAAAAAGAGCTAGATAATGGCCTTTCTCACTAAAAACCTTAAAAAAGTGAAGCATAGAGAAGTGGTATGACATTGTAATGTTCACTCATTGTATCTGTGGTGAAGCTGGGAAGACTCTCAATCAACAGTGAATCAAAGAAAGACCTCAGTTCCAAATAGATTTTTCTAGCCACTAAACTACAGCAATTTTTCTAAAAAAGACTGCTGAACACAATACAATTGATTGTCTTATTTGCTAAATAGCATCCTTGTGCCATTACTTGGAAACTTTCTTTTCTTTTCTTTTCTTTTCTTTTCTTTTCTTTTCTTTTCTTTTCTTTTCTTTTCTTTTCTTCTTTCTTTCTTTCTTTCTTTCTTTCTTTCTTTCTTTCTTTCTTTCTTTCTTTCTTTCTTTTCCTCCCTCCCTCCCTCCTTCCCTGCCTTCCTTCCTTCTTCCTTTTTCTCTCCCTTTCTTTCTTTCTTTCTTTCTTGTACCGAGGATCAAACTCATGATGTTGTGCTTAACAGGCAAGTAAGTGCTTGAGCCTATGAGCTAAATCCCCGGCCCACTTTCATATATTTCAATTAAAAATATTTTTCATAGATTAGGTTTTGTCCCTCTATGTTAGAATTGTTTTACAAGCTTCATAGTTTCAATTCTCCCCTTCATTCCCTTTTCTGGCCATGAGCAACCATTGATTTAAGCATATTTGCTTTATTATTATTGTTATTATTTAAATATTTCTGAAATTTCTAGAAAACATTTGAATGTTCCATTTTTCATCATAGTAACTAATACAGCCCTAGGTGGTGGGTGGTCAGTTCTTTATTAAAACTTGACCAGTGAGTACAGGTACCTAGGTGTAATCTTTGCACTTTGCTTTTACCAAATTGCTGGGTGAGCACTTTACAAGATCACAGAATGTCTCCTATCTCCTGATTAGCATTTAGAGAATGTTGGCACACCAGGCCGGAGCCCCAGGAGGGAAGCAGGCTGCTGTTTAAAAGGAGGAGAGTTACTCCAAGGCTGATAAGTAGGTGAAGGGATAAATCACAAGCAGTCCTTTAGCCTTAAGAATCCACAGTGCAGCACTATCATGAACTCGGTCAACATCTGATGAGCTTTTACTTTTCACAGCATCATCTGAAGGCAGTGATAGGGGTGAAGAAATGTCTGTGCATGGTCTGTGTTAGATACCTGTCAGTTGGTTTACAGATAACCTACAGACCACAGCATATTTTGTTGATGTGTTTAAGGCCAGAACCACAGCAGCAGGAAGTGTTACATTCAGAGGCTTCTAGGAATAGGAGTCATTGATCTCTAGTCTAATATTTCCTCTTTCAGGAAGACCAAAATATTACTTGATAAACATTTTACATTTTAGATCTCTGCAAAGCACTATAAATGGGTGCTGTTTTTAAATTCAGTAACACCATACCTATTGACATGGAAAAATACTGGTAAAACACACAGCCCCTTTTTAGTAAGAGGAGGCATGGATGGGGAGAGAAAGAGTTTGGAAGCCAGGTCAGTTTGTACTTTCACCCAAGTGGTACAAATGTCTGTACATGTGAAACTTCAGTGTTGTGCTGGTGGCATAGAGCACCCCTAACAAAAAGCACAATGCTTTGCCATTGTAGCTATTGTAAATACTGAATGAACGAAAGTCTAGCAATATTTTTCACTGAGCCATGGCTTGGCTAGTCTCATCTGTTCTGGGTTAGATTGCTGTGACTGAGCAGCAAGTACTCAGAATGATTACAAAGCCATGATGTGGTTGGGTGGATAGTTTATGGAATTAGGTTCTACTCAGCATATTATGGAGACTCCTGTGTATTAAATGCTATCAACATTTAGGAATATTAATATTCCTCAGTACAACGAGGAAAAAGAAAAATGATGCATGGTCCCTGTTGTCAAAGAGGTTTTAATTTAGCTAGGAAGATAAGACTAAAAGACATTTTTTTTTTTTTTTTTTTTTTACAATAGTACATTCACAGGAATCTGTGAATAAGAGCATTCAATTGTCTGTTGAGACTGTAGGGGCTATCAGTCTTATTGTCTGGTTTCATATAACTTCAAATAGTTCCTGGCATTAGGTAGAATCACAGAATATTTGGGTGAAATAGTTCTCAGACATTTTTGATGCCTTTTAATTCAACTCCTCATCCTCCCTGCATCTCACAAGAACACTAAGAGGTGCAGTGTTTAAGATCACAGGTCACACAGTCAGTGAGAATGCTCACTAATTCCCCAGGACTTGGGTGCCATAGTATGCTGGAGTCCCAGGCTCATGCCAGGAACTTGCTTTGTTGCTAAATGGGGTCTCTTTGTTTTGCGATATTAAGCCCATTGTTGCTTGGGTTCCAAGACAGATGCAGCTTGCACTGAATTCTATTCCTTAGCAAACATGCTAGTTTGTGAGGTGTGTCTGCCTTCTCTCTTAAACAAACAGTCCCCCAAAATAACCCTCTGAAATGAGCATGTTAGGATGATATCCGTAATCTGCAAAATGAAAGAAACACCTACGTTCATTAACGTTACCCAGTATTTAATATTTTTTGAGCCCAGGGTCATAGACCTTTGCTCCTCACATGTTCCACCTCAATGGTCATGACACCCTAGTGGACAGCCAGTGAGGCTTAGAGAGTCTAACTCGTCTGAGTCCTCAGAGATAGCAAGCTCCTGAGTCACACTATGAACTCATAAAGTTGAGCTTCAGAGCCTGTGCTTCTAACCACAGCTCTGTACCACTTGTCAATTTTATTTATTTATTTATTTATTTATTTATTTATTTATTTATTTATTTTTTGTGGTGTTAAGGATTGAACTCAGAATCTCTTCATGGTAAGCAAGCACTCTGCCATTTAAACCACACCGACATCCCTAACGTATGTATTTTTAAACACTAGACTCTTTGAAGTTGGGGTGATGGGTGACCCATGTACCCCTGAGCTACTAAAATACAAATCCATGCAAAAACTTGGATACATCTACCATCTAGACCCTGTGTACACACGTTTCCTCTTTAAACTTTTGAGCCAAAGCAGATAGATCCTAGGTCCCCATTGTGCTGGTGGGAATTTAAACACAGCAGCCTTAGTCCTCTAGCTCTTACCATTGCCAACATTGTTTCTTCTTCTCCAAGCTGTTAGAGTTAGTGATAAATTTGGAAGAACTGGATTGATTTGAAAATATCACAAAATTTTAGAACTTATCATATCCCATAGAACAAATTTGGTGAAAAGGCAATTTTAAGTGTTTTTCCTAGACTTTTTTTAAAAGTAAGTAAAATAAGAATAGAGAAAAGAAATACAACCTTTAGGGTTTCAGTGTGGAAACTATTCTAGAGCAGTCTGCCTGGAATGAGCCTCACACCCTGCCAAGCACTGGGGTCTGTGACATCTAATCCACCCAGATGGGGCTTCAGATTTGATTAGGCCCTTGGAATCCAGCGTAGAAAATGGGCTGCTAAAAAGTCAGGAAAGTAGACAGTGGGCCTCTGCTTCTTAGGGTGGGATGCTGAGCAGGAAGTGTTCTGATGTGCTGACAATGAGGAAACAGGCCGAGTTTGTGTTTATTTTCTCATAAAGTGCTGATGAACAAATGAGGGAGTTGCATTAAGGGGCTCTGAAGGCAAGCTGTGAAAAGAGATTGCGGTTTATCAGCCTTTCAGTCTGGTTTCCTTTGGAAAGAATGCTTATGGTCGGGCCCTGCAAGTCTGCATGTCACCCCCTCGCCCTGGTGCTCTTCTTGCCCTGTGTCCCTTGATAACTTTGAATGTCTCAAAAGTAAGTCAATTCATTTTTGGAAGATGTGGAGACTATGGGAGCCATGGGTTCCTTAATGATAGGAGAAAAATTGGACGATAAAGGCATTTCCACAGTGCAAATAACTGTGTGTGTGTGTGTGTGTGTGCTTATGCCTGATAATTTAATTTGATTTCTGGGCTTCTTCTATCAAGAGATACCTATGAAAGTGGTAGAGTGAGGAGTAGGGTAGGGTTCTGTTGGGAGCAAAATGAGTATTTTTAGATTTAAGACCTTATCTGAAGAGAAGTTCAGAAACATGAGAAACACATTGCCTATAGCCTTGAATAAATCTGTCACTTGGAAGATAAAAGTTCTTGGGCAACATACCTTAAAATAGAGTGAGCTTTGAATCCATCATGGGCCAAGGCAAGCAATAAAGACATAAATGAGCGAATGCATTGAAAATAAAACCCAAGTCACCCAGAATTTACTAATTAGAGAGCAGCCATTATCACTGCTCCTCGGTGCCATCATATCAGCTTTGAAGTTTGTTCCATCTTCTTGGGAGAAATGAGTCTGTCTCCCCTAAGCTAGAGCTGACATCAGAGGAGTAAGGCAATTTCTGGCAAAATAACTCACTGAAAATCAACTTCAACCACTGTGCTCTGCATCAAGGGATTTCAAATGTTTCACAGATGATAACAATTTTAACTATGTGATCTAAAGTGATTCTGAGGAGCAAAACATAGCAATAAATAGTTCAAAATGGATTTGATCCAATATACTTAGGGCTTTTTCAGGTATATATATTTCTTGTAATGCATGAATATGCAGTAAAAATAGTAATAGATTTTTGGAAGAGATTAGGTTATGATGAAATTTATGATGTGAAATATGTTAGATGAAATTTATGAAGTGAAACTCAGTCTGCTCAGAGATAAAGACTAGCATAAATTTTGCTCTCTCTTACTGTATATTTTAATAAAACATAAGGATCAGGTACCTGACAGTTGAAACATTTGCCACTGGATTAATGTGGTCTGTTGAAGACTATAGCATAATACTCACTAAAGGTGAAGAAAAATGCATTGGTGGAACCAGTCAAGATTACTGACAGAGGGCTGTTTATATCCTTTTGGAGCATACCAGCTCCTGAAATGTTACTGTGGACAGTGAGTATTGGGATTGTTTGCAAATATTTGAGTTGCTAAACTTCTGTGACCTCAGCTTCCTTACATGAGGATGGCAGTGGCAGTAATGGACGTTGAAGCCAGGCTACTGAAACTGAACACCAGCTCTGTAAAACGTGCTCAGCCCTCGACGAGGTTACATATGCCTCTCTGTGCCTTTGTGCCTCGCATATAAAACTAAGATGACCCAATATAGCTGTAGAATTGTGAGGATCAAATAATGTCTGAAGCAGAGTAAATGCCTAGTAAATGCTTGCTAGTGTTCCTAATAAACATCACACTTAGTCAAGAGGGATTTTTCTTTAGATTCTACCTTGACTCAGTTTCTTACCTATAAAATACAAAGGGCAATGAAACATCCTTTCAGTCTAAAAAGTTCAACACTTCCTGGATGATCATTACAATTAAAGTAAAAAGCTGAGTTTATTATTAAATATCATGTGTTGTTTTGAAGAGCTCCTATAGTATCAGTGGTCTAGAAATCCTAGTACTTTAATGTGACGTACCAAAAAATAATAACACATATGGCTCATAAAAACACCATACAGGAGGGCAATCCTCTTGGGACCCCTTCTGTCTCTTCTCAGACAGAAACTTTCTTTCTCTCAAAAAAATATATTCTGCTCTTTAACCTCCATTCTTTCTAAAATTCATTCTTTAATTTTAGAGAACATGAACTTGTACCAGACTATATCATTTGAGGTCTTCCACTGGATGGAGACTTAAAGCTGTGCGCATACCCAAGATAAAAATGCTTGGTGTCACTGGAGAATTGTAAATTAAAACAGCATTGAGATTTCATCTCGCTCCCAGAAAGAATACCTGCCATCAAGAAATAAACTGATAACAAATGTTGGTGAGGCTGTGGGGAAAAAGCAATACTGCTCCACTGTTGGTGGGAGTGTAGACTGGTGCAGCCACTGTGGAAATCATTATGGAGGATTGTCAGAAGACTAGGATTAGAAGTTCCATTCAACCCAGCTATTCCCCTCCTGGGCATTTTCCCAGAAAAACTGAAAAGGTTATGTCACAGTAATGTATGTGCACCCATGTTCACAGCAGCACAATTTGTAATAGCT